>CM021102.1:768763366-768820361 GCA_007115665.2 Sequoiadendron giganteum
AGTGAAAAGGATCAATTGGAGAGAGAAAAGAGGGGGAGGGAGGGAGGGATGGACACAGTGAGAGAGATTGGGGAGGAGAGACAAAAAGAAGGGGAGGGAGGGTGAGGTCGAGGGAGGGGAGGGAGAGGAGAGATAGAGATTATAGAGGGAAGGAGGGAGGGAGTGTTAGTGAGGGAGATAGAGGTTTGTGTGTGAGAGAGATAGAGAGATAGAGAGAGTGGCGAGACAAGGAGGGGAGAGTGAGAGGGAGGGAGAGAGAATTATGATACAGAGAGGAGAGAGTTAGAGAGAAAGCAAGGGAAGAGAGGGATAGAGAGTGTGAGAGAGATGTAGGTAGAGGGAGGGAGAGGAGAGATAGAGAGTAGAGAGGGAAAGAAGTACGGAGGGATACATAATTGAGATACAAAGTGGAGGGAGAGGTAGGTAAAGAAAGAGAGAGACGGGAGATAAAGATAAGTAGAGGGAAGGAGATGTAGAGAGAGAAGAGATAGAGAGAAGTAGAGAAGGGAGGGAGGGAGGCAGATGTAGGGAGGAGATAGAGGGGTGAGAGAGAGAGAGAGGGGAGAGAGAGAGAGGAAGGGAGAGGGAGAGAGAGAGAGGGAGTGGAGAGATAGAGAGTAGAGAGAAGGAGAGAGAAAGATGATACAACTTGCTGACCACTAAAATTTGACCTCCTGATTACTGAAATTTGAATTGCTGATTATTGAAATTTGACTAAGTCTGAAATTTTTAAGATCTTCCAAAAACTAGAATTTGCATTATAATTCCTAGAGATCTGAAACCACTCTCAAAAATCCTGCCTATATACATGAAATATAACTTAAAGTATAAGAAAGTAAATGTCCATATGTAAATGTCAACTTATACTTAAATGTGTATTTCATGTATATAGTTTCCCTGGAAGAGAAAGCAAAAATAAAAAAGTTTAGAAAAATGCATTCCAAAATTCATTGCAAAAAGAAAGAGAACTCACACTTCATCACTCATTGAAAAATTCAATTCATTTGGCGAGCGCAATATGGCCTATTACGGGTTTTTTTTGCAATTTGGAACCGAAATTGTGTCACAGATTGGTGCACTTACCCATATATGAGAGTTAATAATTGTGTACTTATATAAAAATGGACTCATGTGTTATGCACATTGTTATACTTATTCCCTTGCCTATAATGATAAAAAATAGTATGGGACATTTTCTTGTCATAGATGGTAATAGATTGCAAAAGGGGATGGAACTCGTGGTGTAGTATAGGATACACCACCAACATTTTTCTTTTTGCTTGGGATGTACTTAAGGGCTTATGTGTTAGTGAATAGGGTAAAGGGGAAGATTCTTACAATAAGGTTGCAACCATTATATTTTCACCAATCAATCTCTATGTGAATAGGTGGTGTTTAAGCAATTAAAATTATGTATATGCATTGGGTGCTTGAGCTAGGCACACTATGTATATGCGATGCATAGACATACTATCACATTATGTATAGGTGATGTAAGTGTGAATTATTCATATTGTGCATATGTGATGTATGCATGAGCTAATCCCCATGTGCACCTATGAGGTGTGTAAGAGCTAATCATATATGTATGTGTGACATAAGCATTAACTAGCCACATCATGTATAAATGATACATGCTCAAGCGAATCATTGTGAGGACATGTGATGTTGGAATGATATGGTCATGTTATAGTTTGTATTTTCATACATTAATGTTGTCATGAAACCAACACATGGTTGGAATGTGTTTGTTATAATTCTATTATAATTGGATTAAAGTAAAAGCATAAGATCAATCAATAGTTGTGGTTTAAATGAGAATTCATAAATATCATCCCATATGTGAGGATGTAATTTCTCTATTAGTAGTGTACAAACTACAAAGCCTTTGATTCCCAAGTGAGACACTAGGAAAGGGTATTACGAATGAACTCTTAAGGTTTAGATCTAGGTCTAAGGATGACATTGACATTGGGAGCTTACCACATTATAGTTTAAGTATGAGTGTTGCATAGAGTCATCAACATGATTGTAGTTAGATAAATTATGAAGTCGACACTTCTAAATTAGATGGAAGATGCTTGATTGATCAAGTCAATACTTGTTATGAATTAAAAAAATAGTAATAACCAAGGGATGATTATTACAATATTGAGATATAAATTCTAAAACGATTTAGATATATATTAATGTAATCTTATTAAATGTAAGTTTACTAGTAATTTTTATTATTCAATGAAATATGTAACTATGCTAGCAAAGATTATGCTAAACGTGTTGAATCTACCTCTCCCCTTTGGTAAAAAATCCTATATTTTTCTTCATCTTCCTCCTCTATTATTTTTCTGTCTTTGTACACTTTTACATCATACAAGGTTCATTCAAAGATAGTTATGCTACCCTTTTGTTATGTGAATGTTAGATAACATTTAACATAGATTAAAATTTCTTAAGCCCTGAATTAGTCCTTATTAGGCTTAGTCTCTAATGGTTTAGTTTTTCAAGGTTATTTTGCTATGGGCTTGTCCACAAGAAGATTCAAAAAAGAGAACACTTGTATGCAAATATCATTGAACATATTTTTTCAAATATGTTACTACCTTTGAGGAAAACTGTGTGCATGGTAAGTCGATTGCTTGGTTCACTAATACAATTAAAAACACTGTGAGCATCCCCAAAAATTCTAGAGTTGTCATTCCTAGTGGTAAATCTGGCAAATCTTGACTAGTCTAACTTTTATATCTTCCATTTGCAGTTGAATAAAAAAATTCAATTTTTTTTTTAGTCACATTTTATGTGTATTTGGTTATGATTACTATTGTTGAGACCACACTTTAATACATTTTATGTGATTATTAGAAAAATTGCGTACCCATTTTATTTTTATTCCATGACAAGCCACAATTCTATAAACTATAAAATGGACTCTTAAGAAGTTAGTTGGGAGTTTTGTATTACGCACATCCATCAATGATGAAATGTAATAACAAATACATTTTTTATGAATACGTTCTTATATTACTTTTTATAAAATAGTGTTACATATATTATTATAGTGGAACATTTCTACACCAACCCATTTTTTTTTAGAATGTAAATCAGGGATGCTCCCACATTATGAGATTTCAAAAGAGTGTGGTCCATGTCCAAGACCAATACAAATTTATGAGCATCTCTGCACTATTTGGGTGTAAAAGAGGACACAATAAATGATGAAGAAGACAAAGCCTCCAACATTATAGTTTAGATTTTTAAAACAAATTGTGATAATATAATTTTTTTTACCTTCGTCGTGCTTCTACTTGTAAATTCCTCTTCAACTTCCTTTTTAATGGAATTCAATAGAATATAGTGGATTATAAAGAAACTTCCTTTTTAATGGAGTTCAATAGAATATAGTGGATTATAAAGAAACTTCCTCTTTAATTAGATCCAAATGGAATATATTAGAGTAAAGTCTAACCTATATAATATTTTCATATTTAATGTTTATTTATTCACTGGCCTAAATGTAATTTCCCTCACTTTTATATACTTTATATATTTTTTTAATAAATAGAGAATCGATAAATACATTTTTATTAATATAAAGTGTGTTTATAAAATTAATTGTTTTAAGTGTAAGTCATCCCCCACTTCCACGATGAAAGCACATCAGTTGCGCATTAACTATCCATTTGCATGATGAAAACACGTTAGGTATGTGTGTAGAATATATGCACTAAGTCTGTTATCTGCCATTCATTCTGTGTACATAGATCAATGGTAGTCTTTATTATAAGTCAGCTCATCCTCCCTTGCACGGCGAAATTAAGTGGGTCTACAATTAAAATAATTTCTTAAGTTCGTCCACCGCAAAGGAAGCTTCTATATAAATCATGTTCCTATCGCTTATATTCCAACATTTTTTTCTGCCATTTCAAATGTATACTAAAGTTTATTATAGCGTTTAATTTTGTTAGTGTTTAAATGTATGCAAATAAATTAGTGGTGTTTCTAAAGATGTATAATAACAAATTTTTTATATGTATGTTAGACAATATCTTCTTTATGTTAATACAAATATAATATGAAGAGCACATACATATATATATATATTTTGTGAGTTTTATTTTTTTTAGGGAGGGATTATTTAGATTGGTTCCACATCAATAGAAGTCACAAGAGGGACCTCCTCCCTTCCAACATATTCAACTTAGAATCACTTATTCAACTAAGAAGTCCAAGAGCCACCACTTGGAATTCCCATTTTTTGAGATTTTGAAATGCAAGTGATTTTTACAATAAAAGAGAACAAATAATCCAAGAACTCGATGCTACAAACAACTTCACATAAAAAATAAATTGAAAGATATAATAGTTTCTTCTATTTTGAATTTTTTTTTTACAAATTACAAACAACACATGACTTTAACTAATTGTTGGTTTTTCATTTTTTTGTAGTGCCTTCAACACATTACAAAGCTACAACCATGTCTTTTTTCCTATCATCATTAAAACATTACACCTTATGTAATTGAAATTTTGTAAGTTTTGATTTTCATTTGTTGTGCTCCAAAGGATGTACATTTATTGAAATGGTTTATAATTATTAAAATCAAAAAATATTTTCTAATTGTAGCATCGATATGACAAAATCTTTGAAATTTGTTGTTGACATTTTAATTCAATTTCTTTGACCAATCTTACAATTTTGTTCATTATCAAACACTTCCATTCTTCATAATAAAAAAAAAATATTTTTCTTATCTTAACATTAACCTTATTTTAAAAACTTCTCTAGAATGTCATGTTGGCTCAACTAGCCCTATTTTGTATTTACCATTTTCCACTCTCTTACCTCCTTCTCTAGCTTACAAAATTTCTAAAAGTTAATTCTTGATGTCATAGTACTCCATTGTATCCTAAAATTGCGATTCAAAAAATGCTCAATTAGTCTATTGATGCAATGATTGAAACTATACAAGATGATTAGATTAGTGTCAAAGCATGACCCCCCCAAGCATGGGTACATAATAGTTTTTATGAAACTAAAGATTAAGACCTGATTAGTTACTACAATCGCAAGTCTAATAATGTGCACCTTGTATTGCTCGCATGTGCATATAGTTAAACATTTATATATAATCATTGGCAATCTTTACAATCATTAAACTGGTAAATTGTTGTGTGTTTTAGTATCACATTTTTGTGGAGAAATAATTCCTTGGTTAACGAACTATATCATCTTATGCATTTTCATGTCATATTAATTATTTTTTAAATAGACATTCTTGAACCAAATGTTGTATAATGTGTTTAATACTGAGATTTAGAATGACAACTATGTGATGCCAAATTTTATCATATCCCTCATCTTTGCTTTGAATTGTATCATTTCTCTATTATCATTCCTAATATTAGCTTCTATTCTTTAAAACATGTAGTGAATGATTCATTAGGATGTCATGACCTAGTATGGATCATTACAAATTATATTTATCACATCTCTGATAATAGGTGAGGAGGATGTCTATCAAAAATAAAATAATTTAATGAGGAAGGAAGGAAACATTTTAAATGGTATTTATGAATCAAGATGAGTAATGAGACATGGGTTGCATAGACTGAGAAATAAGGGTTGTAGTTCCATTTAATATGGCATGGGCCTGTAGCCTTGGTCATTTAGAAAATTAATATTGTAAAATTTTGTTGGGGGAGTGGTGGAGGAGGAATGGGCATCTATCATTGCATAAAGGAAATAGATTTTATTTTTTCAAAAGAGTCATTGTAATTGTCCGTGATAGACATGTATGCACAAAATTTGGAAGTAATGAGGATTCATGGTAATTTTTTGGATTAAATCCCTCAAAGAAATGTGATCTAGTAGAATACCATGAATTCAAGATATGCACAAAACCAATTTGTTGAGGAGGTTCGGAAACTTTCAAGAAAACACAATTGGTAGTCGTAGATCTAGACTTTATCAACTTCATTGACATTCACCCTACTCATGTTGAAAAGAAACCATTCAAATAGGTTATGGATGTTGATTAAAGTAGAAAAGATAGACAAATATTGTGAGGCAAACAAAGGGTTTGAGAGATGATAAGGGCATTAGGGAGCTGGTTTGAAACATATTTAACTCTCTCATTGTTGAACACATGGTAGTTGGAGTAAAGAGGAGGTCTTCACAATATTATATAGTATAAATCCTTGAGATAGTTCAAGCATTTATGCAATGCTGTTGGCTAGTTGTGCTAGTGTAAAAGCTCGGGAAGAAGGTAAGAAAAATTATGCTTAAATTATTTCTAATAGACTACACCAAGATTTTTTTTTGAATACCAAAATTTTGAGTAAATATATATTCAATGTATTGTAGCTTGTTGGATGCCCATTCTATTTTTGGAAAAATAGAAATTCCAAATATTTTCTATGGAATGCAATAATTATAGACTGTGTTTGGAATGTGTGTTTTGTGGAGGCTTTTTTTATTCTATTGAAAGCTTATGTTAATTTAAGAGATTTGAATCAAGGTAAGGAAGTCCATAATCACATAATTATAAGTAAAATTGAGATATATGATTTTGTGGACAATAGTATTTTGGTTAAGTATGTTAAATGTGGGTTTTTCATGTTGGATGCTAACTATTTGACAAAATACATAAAAGGAACGTGTCATCCAGAAATATTATTATGACAATATATGCTCAAAATTTGTATCTTGGAAGGGTTCAAATTTTTTTATTTGAATATAAAATAATCTCTTGCCTATTTGTGCTCAAATTGGAGCTTGGGAAAAAGGTCAAGGATGCCCATCAAGAAAAATGATAAGGATATATATTAAGTTATTTTAGCATCGTGGCCTTCACAAAATTTATGCACATAATTGAATAAAGAATTATTTATGCTTGAAACCCCTCTTGAATGCTTTTAAAATATGATTATTTATAATTGTAGCTTATATTGTGTGTATAGGGTATTCCTTATAGTTTCATAAGAGCATGAAACTAGGACTCCACTAATTTGGGAAGATCTATTTAGTTTCATGTTCATTGATCATTGATAAAATCTATGAACATAGTTGTATATGGTCATTTATATTGATTAGATTCATATACCCGCGGTTATACCATTGTTATGATTGATAAAAAAATCCTTACATGGATTATATGAGGTTTGGAACACTTGAAGGTAAGGGCAACCATAATTCAACTTGTACATTATATCTCTAATAAAAAAAATTGAAGACCTAGAAAATTGGGCCTTGCATAATGGCATAAACCATCCCTTAACATTTTGGGGATACTCTAATTGTGTTTTAGATATTAATGTTTTCTTTAAGAGGATACTTTTACCATTTTAAATATTAATGAATCCCATTATATATATATATGTTTTAAATTCCATGTTTATATTAAAATGAAAGACTTAGGGTCCATGTATGTTAGGAAGTATATGTATGTAAATGAGATAATATGGTTATTTTCTATGTATTACACCACCTATATTAGTGGCTTGTGTTAGTAAAATCTCCATAGGGATGCATTACATTTTTTTAATAATTTAGATAAGTCAATTCCTATAGAATGATAATATAACTATGCTAAGATCAGGGAGCATGATACATTGAATCATTGATATTATTGATACTTTAAGGTCTCATGATGATACCCATAATTGAAGTATCATTATATTTGGGTGGAAATTTTTTATTTTACTATGCCTATCAAGGGCATAAGAACTTATGCAGGTATGTTCCTTGAAATATTTTTCAAGAACCACAAGTGAATTTGAAACTTTATTTGGAAGTGGATGTGTAGGTATAATCCTTATTTGAAGGATGCCCCTGGACCCAAGTGAGTAGGGGATGGTTTAGGAAATAGCTTCAAGATTTGGGGTTGTACCTAAATAAGATAATCCTCTCTTTAGTGGGCTTCATATAGAAGCCAAAAATTGTATTGAATGATTGTAAACTCATCATTTTAATTAATGTGTCCCCACTATATAGGTTTAAAAAAATAATAATTAATATGTCATCATCAATATTATCTAACTAAAAGGTTTTATGGTGTTTAGATTTCCAAAATATACTCCAACCTTGGATAAAATTTTAATGTCTATGTCATCATAGATTGCCTTGGTGTGAATGTATGTGAATGCATCTAATCATAATTGAACTAAAATAATTAGAGTTTATGTGTTTTTGATTGATTAAGCGGGGAAAGGGCCCTGACCCTTACAAGGAACAACATTCAAGAGATCAACATCATTACAAAATAACACAACAAATGAAGCAACACAGAAAGATAATGACTTCCCCCAAACCCAATCAACCAAAAAACATTAGCCAATACCTACCACATCAAACTTTATAATCCTAACAGTAATCCCTAAAATATATAACTAGTTCAACTTAATAACCATCCACAAAACCAGGTTATAACAACATAAACTTAAAAGAGTATCCAAATGAGAACTAGTGCTCTTAGTAGAAAAACAACTAGGAAAATAACAGTTCAGGCACCTACGACCTATACCAACTAAGCATCTTATAAAATAGAAAAAAAACTTCATGGCAGAAAGTAGCAAAAAGCAAGAGGAATAGGAGCCAAGGATTAAGAATCCTCAATCATGCTCCAAGCTTTCACCAAGTCTTCAACTAAGTCTTCAAAATTCTCTTTGAGCTCCATCTTTCCAAACAAATCATCCTCATCATCACTCACCTTTTTCCTCTATTGTTTCCTTATTTTTCCTTGTCTAGAGCCAGTGGCCATAACCACTTTTTTCATTATAGCATCCACGACCCTACATAAACTCTTCACTGTCCTTTCAAGTGCCTGGAATTAGAGTTTATGTGTTGAACACTATGGACTTGTGTCTTTGATTAGGGATAAGTATAAGAAGATATAAACTAGAGCCTCAAGACACTAATGAGGTCCATTCTTCCAAGAAATTAGGGTATTATAAACTCATATATGACATGGCTATGAATGAGTTATGAAAACTTCTTCCCTCTTTGAAGCAATGTACTCGTTGCATTGGTTCAAAGAATGATGTTGCCGACATCGAAATTAAAAATTCTTTGGTTTTTTCAGATGCCCCAGTGGAAAATAAGTACGTTAGTACATTGCCCCCTCGAGAGATCGAGCGAAAAGATACAATTTGAGGTGGATCTCGCGACAAAGAGGTTCAAAATGGATGTATGGATGGTTAGACTATATGATAATGATGATGTAGATGAGATGTTCGGAAGATACTTAGAATAACAAATTTATATTATCGTAAACAACTTTAAATGATTATGCAATGCATGTGAGATGGATGAGATGGATGATGTTGTCCTGATATGATGGTATGACATGATTATGTGAAATGAGAATACGGATGCAAGATGGATGCATTGTTAGCGTGACAAAAGATAGAAGAACGAGAGGGATAAACCCTTAAATCTAAGAAGAATGTAGAATTCCAATAAGTCTCCTAGTCATCAAGACTTTATTGGATATGACGATGAATGATGATGATGTGTTGCTTATCTAGGGATGGGAAAAGAGCATACCTTTCTTTATGTTTGATAACACACGTAGGTGCGATGCATCAAGGTATTAAGAACCAGGATGGCGTTGCACCTAGTGTGATGGACTTTGACTCAACAATCAGATAGGAGTACTCTTGTTCACACTTGACAAACATAACCTTATTCAGAATGCAGTTCAGATATTCTAGACATCTCGGGCCAAAACATAAAAAGGCAAGCCTTCTTATGTGGTCAACAAGATACCTAAAACATCCTTCCTACAAACAAAACAAAGTATGCATGACGAAGTTATTTTACAAGAATATCCAACAAGCACAGCAGATAAAAAGATAATGATCATTGCCCCATTCCTTTCTCTCTAAACTTGTTTTGTTTAGGCATCATCGAGAGGTCCTTGGAATGAGCGCAAAATAAGATAAGTCTAAAAGACTAAAATAAAGTAAACAAACAAGCTGATGTTCTTCGTATCGCTAGCCAAGACTAAACTACTTTGGGGTACCTGATGCTTATGTCCATCGTAGGAAAGCTTCATCCTAGGACATGTAGTGATCAGGGTTTTGGTGAGACTGATTGCGTGATAAGCTATTGATACTCCGAGTTGACCAACTTGCTAACTTACTGACTTAGACCTTCGAGACTTTGACGATTAGGCGTTCACTTTAGAACCTACTAAACTTGCTTCTGACTAACTCACCAAAGGGTGAAAGCGACGATGATTTATTATGAGTGATGACAATCACGAGTGAAAGCGAGATGAAATGGATGCACCATTTTGGTTTTTTCAAATGTTTTGAGGCTGTTTTTGGTATTTTTGGAATTTTACAAATGTTTTTGGTATTTTCAAGATTTTCCAATGTTTTTGGTATTTTCAAGATTTTCCAATGTTTTTGGTATTTTCAAGATTTTACAACGAACAGACTAACTTAAAGACCTATCCTAGGGGTCTCGGGAGCTCATCCATAGATTAGCCTTGCCTACGTTATATACGTAGAGACCTCGTAGTTCGACTGGTGGTAGACTGACTTGATGATAATATGGACAAATGGATTGCCATTTTATTGCCTAAAGGACTGACTTAAGATGTAGACTAGATGGGCAAACGGATTGCCAATGTGACGGACGCCTAAAGGACTGACCCAACCGTCTCGGGGGATGATCAAAGATCACCCTTGCCTACATTCAAGCTCAGAGACGACGTAGTTCGACAAGGTGAAAAAACTAACAAGACTTAATGATGAAATTTTTTGAAGATTTTATGATATTTCGACATGTTTTTGGATTTTTGATGATTTTTTTGAATGTTTTTGGAATTTTTTGATGGATTTTTTGAATGTTTTTGAATTTTTTGATGAGTTTTTCTGAATGTTTTTGGCTTTTCGCATGATTTTGATGATTCGGATATGGACATGATATGATATCAGTGCTTTGTTTTTGGATTTTGTTGAAAACCAAGCTTAATGTTGATCAATCGGACTGATGGATTGATAGTTTGACTAAGTGTGTTAAGTCAAACAAAAGTGATAATGCACTCGTAAGTTCCAGGAAGTTGTGTTATCCCAGAGTAAACTCGTACAAAAAGGATAATTTGGCTAGGTGTGTTAAGCCAAACAAGGTGATTATGGATTTGTTAATTTGGCTAAGTGTGTTAAGCCAAACAGAGTGATGATAATGAACTTGTAAACCCAAGGAAGTTGTGTTATCCTAGAGTAAACTCGTGCACAAGATGATAGTTTGACTAAGTGTGTTAAGTCAAACAAGGTGATGATTGATTGGATTCGATTGATCAAGATTGATGAAGCTTGATTTGGAACAAAATAGCTTTGATGATTTGATGTGACACAGATGTACGCATTAGATGCGACTGATATGAATTATTTGGATTGATATTCGATGAAAGATAAAGCATGATAAGGAATGTCTTCTTATCAAAATATGCCATGGGCTAGTGATTTGGATTTTGGTTCACAAATTCTTTGATCAATTTGATTTCACGTTTGCCAATGCTCGGATCACCACATAAGTTGGATGATATACATCAAGATTTATTCTCGAAGCAAGATGTAAATATCTGCCCCCAGTGTCTAGCAATGTTTGAACGACCATGGGTAGATTCTTGGATATGAATGGATATGGATCATCTTACGATAAGATAAGGTGTTCGAATAGAGGAATGCTCATTCGGATAATGCTTCAAGGCTCAGATAATGTTGGATATGATGGGATCAATGAAAATGACCCATGTCAAGATGTTTACCATAAACAAGTGTAAAGTGTGCTCCAAAATTTTCCAAGATCAAGATAACTTGGAGTATGGATGTAGATGGAAAATGGATTGGATAAATGGTTCATGGATGAACGGATGATATGGATGGAATGTTGGCTTCATTATGGATGCGATAAGATGCTTTCTTCTGAACTGGCACACGTAGATGCTCGATTCTACACATGATGCCTGTTTGCCAGGTTTTCATCATGGTACTTGTCCAAAGCGCCACCAAAGCGGTTTTCACTGGAGGATGATTTTTTTCTTTACTGTTTTCAATCCTTTTTCTGATTGTTTTTGGATTTTTTGTATTTTTGTATTTTTTTGTTGTCACCAAGACACCTGTTGCCAGGTTTTCATCAAGGTGACCATTTTTTCAGGACATTTTTTTGATTTTTTTGTATTTTCTGAGAGATTTTAAGCTAATGCTGAACCACCTAGTGGTGCTGATGCTCATGCTTCTGTCATAATGTGCCATCGATATCCTGCTTGTAGAAGTTGTCTTTCCAAGATACGTGCACTTGAATGCAACTTTTGAGATTCTTGATCTGCTTTGCTGATACCGGAGTTAACTCTGTCTTTGTGCGCCCATCGTGATAGGGTGCCTTCTAAATCCTTATGATGAAGGGTCGCTGCCAATACATGGTCAATGTGAGAATTGGATATCATGCATGGAGGCATGGATGGAGTGTGTTTACGAATAAAAGATGGATTGGTTGGCAGTTTGGAGCCTTTGACTCTCCAAACTTGGGAAGATGAGCGATTATGGACAGATACGAAAGTGTGTGTGGAATTAGGACCAACTGCTTGATAAACTTTGTACGTTGCTTGAGAAGCTTGTTTTTGCTTTTGTGGATATTTCTGATGGATACTTTTCCCTTTTTGATTTTGCCCCATAGTTTCTTTGACTAATGGAGTTTGATAAGGATAGTCATTCTTTGTATTCTTTGGTATCCATATGTATTTTATTTGTCCTTCGTGCTTCATAGCTTCATTCTTCGTTCTTTGATTCAAATCTTTCTTTTGTTGTTGGTCCCAATTTGTGGATGGGGTGATAGGTGGATGAAGATTCATGACGTGACGGGTTGTAGTATTGGCATTAGTTTCATCATAAGGATTCTTCGTGCTCCCTATGTTGATGTTTGCTCGAGATGAAGTTGCCCCCAGTATGGTGATAGTATTACTGATATGTTGAGATCCCTTAATTGTCGAGTAACCAAGGCCTTGATGCTTAGGATTACCAAAAATTTGCGCTGGTTCTAGGATACCCTGTTCATGTAGGCCTAATCCTCTGCCTTGATAATTCATCTGCTGAAAAAACTTATTTGCAATAGGATATGATTTACCTTGGAAACAAGGTGCTAATCCTTCTCTGCTTTTTTGTGGGCCTCCAAAAGTGTCATCTTGTTTATTGACGAGATAGCTTGCTCTAAGAAAGGTAAGTGATCCAACTTCATAAGTGATAGGATCCTCCTTAAGTGGGATGAATGTCTGATTGATCTCTTTAGCTTGATCTTGTGAGATATCGGATTGTAGTGCTTCTTCAAGAAGTGTTGATGCTTCGCTGTCTACACAAAAGTCTTCCTCATGACTCACTTTAGAGGATGTTTCTAATTCATGACTTATGTACAAGCCTTCTTCTTGACCTATTTCTGATATGTCTCTGGATTTCTCTATATCTTGATCATGTGTACCAATGTTAAGAGTAGGAGACTCTTGTTTCCCAGTAATGATTTCAAGAGTATGAGACTCTTGTTTTGAATGAATATCATCTGTGTGTCCATCCAAAGAAAGCATCTCATTGGTAGATGGAGGAGTATGTCCTATGTGGATGTGGTCACTATTTGCATCATCTTGTATAGATAGGAGAGTGTCCATTATATCGTTGTAGTAGCTTGGAGATACAAATTCTTGATCTTGAGAGATTTTGGAATTGCTTTCAACATGCTTTGGATCAAGTTCTTGACATGGGTCAATTTCAAAGGATGGATTGTCTACAAGGGGTTCTTGGACATCGTCCTTAGGCATGGGAAGTGGATTAATATCCACTTGTTCTTTGAATGGATTTGGATCAAGTGTAAAGTCAAAGATTCTTTCACTATTCTCAATCGTGAGGTCGAAGGATGTCAATATGTCATTGGAAGGGCCATTGCTAGACCTTGATGGAAGATTTTGATCATACTTTGGAATAAGTTCTTGAAATATGTCCTCTGACTTGTTAGGTGATGTAGAGACATTGTCAACACGATCATTGGTGGATGGATCTTGGTTTATGTCAATGGGATCAAATAATGTTAACACATCTTGAAATAGATCGCTAAAAAGTGGCTCTTGATGAACGATGATTTGATCAATGGATGGGGTAGACATATCTTCAATGTGTTCATTGATGGATTGATTTTGATCATTGTTTTCAACAATTTTGGTGGAGGGATTGTCAATGTTCTCAAACATAGGATCAAATGATGTTAATGTTTCTTGGATTTGATCATTGTTGGGTATCATCAGTGAGTTTTGATCATGATTGAAAAGTGCCTCTTGGTGTATGATGATTTGATCATTGAATGAGATGGGAACATCTTCAATGTGTTCATTGATGGAGAGATCTTGATCATTGTTTTCAACAATTGCGGTGGGAATCTGTTGCAAGCTTTGTTGGGTGGGTAAGGCCTGCGTTTGCTACTGAGCCAACAACGCTTGTTGTTCGTCATGTTGTTTTTGTGCCAACAAAGCTTTTTGTTGGGCTCTTTGTTGTGCTACTTCTTCTTGGATTGATTGCAATAGTGCGTAGAATTCTGCTTGCGCTTGCACTTGTTGGGCTACTTGAGCCGCTTGTGCTTGCTGAGCAACTAGCTGTGTAGCTTGTTGGGCTTGGAGTGCCTTTTTGCGGGAAGCTTCTTGCAACATGATGGAGAATGAATTGGTCATGTTGTGCTTTGGCGGTGGTGGTGGTGGTGGTGGAATGGAAATGGTGTTGATTGTTGGGGTTGCTTGGATGGTTGTCATCTGTTGTTGAGATATTGATGGCAAAATGGGATGATTTGGTATGATGTTTTGATTCGGCATGATAGATTGAAATTGAATATTGTTGTGGTTGGGAATCATATTGCTTTGATTTAGGTAACTTTGATTTTGCATGGTGTTACCTTGACTTGAATCAACATATGGAGTTGCCAATATATTGCTAGGATTTTGAACAACATTAGGGGGATTTGCAAACATGTCGACCCCAAAGTTTACCAAGTGTGGATTTGAAATGGTCATGTTTGGTAAAGTTGAACTTGGTATGTATGGATTTGGTGGGATGATGTTGTTTGGAAAACTCATGCATTGAGCGTTTGGTTGATAGATTTGCATATTTGGACTTGGATTTAAATCTATCATTGGGAAAGGTGTTCCAAACTTTGGATTGGGTATGCTCATATTTGTTGTACCATTGATGTTTGTATGAGATAATGCTCCCATGTATGCATTGTACAAGCTTTGAAAATCAAATGGTATTGCAAGGCTTGGATAGTTTAGTTGACTTGAATTGCTCATGATGGATGGATCAAATTTATATTCCATGTCCCTCTTGTGTTGAGATCGAGTTTGAACCATAAAATGAAGATCAATTTTCAAGAATGTAAGAGATGAACCTCTAATCCTTTAGATCGGTCTAAACCTTAGGTTCAAAGAAGCAAAAAACTAGGATAAATGAAGGATCAAAGCGATGATGAGAATGAGATAAATGAAAGATGAGTGATATGGATGAATGGAACTCTTAAAGAAACTTTGAAGGAAATGCTAAACTTTTAGGACTTTGATTGATCATGATTGGATTGATGGTTTGACTCGGTGTGTTAAGTCAAACAAGAGTGATAAATGTAATTGTAAAACTCTAGGAAGTTGTGTTATCCAAGAGTGAACTCCTACAAGATGGTAGTTTGACTAAGTGTGTCAAGTCAAACGAGGTGATGATTTGATAATTTGGCTAGGTGTGTTAAGCCAAACAAGATGAACTTGTAAACCCTAGGAAGTTGTGTTATCCTAGAGAAAACTCGTGTATAGGATGATGGTTTGACTAGCTGTTTTAAGTCAAACAAAGTGATTTGATTTTGCCTAGAAGTTTAGCATAAAAGATGTTTACAAAGTTTCCAAGAGCTGTTGGTGAGGTGATTTTTGACTGATTTAATGGTTGAGAGATGGATGAAAGTGATTGAACTGATCCTAGACTTGACCTAGAATAACACTTCTTCTTACAAGACCTCAGTGTTGAAGAACACGCTATATTTCCTATGAGAGGAAAGCAAACCTTTCAAACAATTCAGGATCTCAAGATGCTCCTCACTAGCTTTCAGACTAAGCTTTTTGAACTTCGATTTTTGGGATTTTGATCATGTTAGAAAACACATGTGTAATCAATTTTGTCTTTTATCTTGTCTTAGTGAATCCTTTTTACCAAAGTCACTTGCTTGATTATGTTTTCAAACTGAATGTCTAATGTCCTGCTTTCATTTTCATCCCACAATGTCCATTATGTGGAAATCAAAGAAATTAGGGAAAAAGTTTCCTAGGTTTATCCTTAGTGAAAACAAATGATGATAGAATTCAAACACTTAGAAACCTCTAAGGATATGATCCCTAGGGAAAGCAAGAGTGCTTAAATTCGTCAAAGGTATTTGTTTCCTCCAAGGTGTTTGAAATTTGAGGCTCTTGTGAATGTTCGCTTTTCAATGTTTTGAATCCAAGCAAAGTGTTTTTGATTCCAAGCACTTTTTACAACCCTAGGATGATGTGGCAATATCTTGTTGGGTTCCCACTTGGATAAATCCAACTGCGCATATCTTGTGCGAATGGCTAAATGCTTGACCACACTGGCTCCCCTCCACGACACTCACTTATTCGGGTCAGCCAAGCATTAGTACCCATGAATCTCCCATGGCATACTTTCCATTTCCACAACAAGACCACATGTTACGTGGGGCGGCTTCAAAGGACATAACCTTTTGCACCAACAAGACAAGGTTTTGGCCAATTTCTAAACAAGGGGTTCTAATTCGAGCATTCCGTTCGTGGGGGATTATCCAATGTCGGTGAGAGTCCATTACTATCCATCTCATCGGAATAATCCTCATGATATTGGCCTTTGTTCCAATATCCACACTTATGTCCCGGGTGGAAGTCGCTTGGCTTTAGCGTGTTCCCGGTTGGGTCATTCCCTTGGGTGATTACTTTTTCCCACAAGGCAGGCCCTCTAAGATAAATAATAGCAAGCTAACATATCCCGTCGTTCACACAACCTTCGTTGACAAACAAAGTTGAGAACCTCCGCAATATGTCGTGCTCACACTCGCATGTTTTGTTCAATTTTTAGATCCCAAATTGAAGTGTGGAGGCAATCTTTTTCACAAGTTAATATCACCAAAATGCTTTTGATTCTCAAGATCGCTATGAAGCACGAGAGAAGCGCATACGCATTTCAATGATGTTAATTTTTGAAAAATATTGCAAAACATGAAAGACACTTGTTCATTTTATACCTCAAAGCAGTGATGAGTTCGTTTTAGAAGCACCAATTGAAATGTGAAGTTTGCCTTGTTCAATTTTAAGTCCAAATTGAAATCTAGTAAATGTCTAAGGTTCTTTTTAACCAACTTTGAAAAGATCAAGTCAAGTGGTTAATTTTAAACCCAAAAGGAAATGTGAGTTGGTTTAAAACAAAAAACGAGAATAGAAAATGGAAGCTCTAAGCATTAAAAAATGCTTTTCCTTTTTCAAGTTTTCATCTTCATGTTTTTCAACTTTGCTTAGTTTGCCTCTGTTTAATTTTGATGTTTGCCTCCAATGCCAACCTACAAACAATACAAAGTTATTAGAATAAGATTTCTTTCAAGGAATCAAGATAAATTACAATTGATAGTCATAAAAATGAAACATAAGTTACACCCAAATAGATAATAGTTGATGCAGGTGACCTTCTCATTGCTTCTTGTATCCACTGTACCCAAAATATAAGATTAGTAAAATCTTTGGTCAATGATTCATTGCTTTTTGATATCATTTATTCTTGTAGATTCCATACAAAGCTCATAAATAGAGAGAATCATATTTGAAATTTGAAATTTGTTCATCTAAGGACCAACTTTCATTCCTTTGTTAGCAAGCATGTTTTCGTACTAAGCACCGATCTCGTTACTTAAAATTTTTGCTTCACTAGAACAATTTAATGCTACAATTATTGAATTTGCATTACTGCATTCAAAACCATGCTCCAAGAATATATCGATCAAAAGACAGTAGCACTATCTGACAAAAATTTTGGAGAATCAGTAGAAAGATATAGGCAGATTCGATTTTCCAAATGCATTAAAATTTCTCCTCCACTCAAATTCAATACAGACAGATGGTTAGATATGCCATCCTCAAATCTCAAAGTTGTCAATTTTTTATCAAATCCGCACTACTTACCTCACCTTTCTTGGAATTGATGATAACAACAAATGAGAATGAATACACTTATGTTAGTGTTTGACACCTATCTCAAATGGGCTACTGATTAAATATAGCTAGATGTGTTGCAGGTTTGAATGAAGTTTTATGGCCTTAGAACCTATTCTCAACATAGAGATAAATAAAATTGCTGAAGGAGGACCAACAAGGATCCACTTAGTGTAAGACCAAGACAAATTTATCATTTGTTTTCCCTCGAGCAACTCAAAGATCAGTGAATAAAGATACTCAATACAAAAAGCACGATCTTTTCATTAAATGATAGGGATGGTCAACTAAACTAGTTTGAAATGACACAAATGGATGAGAGCATTGTCTTGATCAAATTTTTATCTATTCAGGCCGTTGGGAATGTAAATACGTTACCAATCATGGTAGGTGAAGCTGCTCTAGAATGCTATAGACAAGTTAATATTATGATGATTGACAAGACTGAGAATTTAATTTGATTATCTCACCACATGCCAGTTCCAAATTTCTAAGCCTTCACAGCCGCTCAAATAAAATGATGAGATCTTGGCAGACTGCACCCAACAATCATTCTTTTCACAGCATTCGATGTCTCCTCTAAGGATCTACACAAAATATTTGTTGAAGAGGCTATTAAAAATCTTAAGTTGTATGTTATCGGTACGTGAAAGACCAGCTAGTAAATGCGCACAGCTAATACAATTGGCAGGTGTAAAGCATAATTCTATAATATTTTACCAACATCTTTTTCCGTCTAGTGGATCTGCTTTATTTTATGTCAGAAAGGTGGATTGAATTCTCTTGACAATGATATGATAGGAGCAGTCACTGTGAGGTAAATGACAAGCAGAATTTTATTTCACCTTCGCCGACACCTTCTCTCACCTTTGAGGCGAGAATAATGGCAGGCTCCTACCTTTGGCGTTGGATCATTTGCACGGCTTTGTGAGAGTTTACAAAGATCTTATGGGCGCATTATGCTCGCAGATTTCAAACTCTTGACTAGGCTTTCCCTAAGGCTACAGGAGAAGCTAAAGAAGGCGATGGCCAGAAAGGCGTTGGTGGGCAAGGTCATGAGGTCAACCTCAGCGTATGTCTCACTCGTAGTCAAGAAGGTGAAGGCTCAACTTTTCTATCAGATATTATAGTTGAAAAAGATTTAGTTGATATATACGCAATGAGTGGATTAAAGAACACAGACTGTTTGGATTGCAAATGAAGGTAACCATGTGTGGGAACATGGCAGCATAGACAAGCCACATAGACTAATGGACAGGAGGCCTCAAATATAATATGTTCCACCTCATGGAAGTCGTTCAGCCTACCTTTGTATGGGCTATGAAATGATTGACAACAGATTCTCTGTGAATAAGTGTGATTGGCAGAAATAAAAGTTGCATTTACAGACTTACCTAAGCATGGTAATGCATTTTTTCTACAATAGTAGATAGGATTCGCCCATAGTGCATTATTTAAAAAGGCTTTAGCAACTCTTTGGTATCACCCATCCATGGTGGTCGGAGATGAGTGTGCAGGTCAGCCTGGGGATTAGAGAGTTGTTGTGTGAGGCTTCCACACAAGCCGCTATCCAAGTTGAATGCTACATGGATGAGAAACATCCAAAAGCTATGTGGTTGTGTGGAGATGAGTGTGCGAGTTGAGATGATCTTCTCACCCATATTTTGTGCCACAACCTCCTTTGCAAAGAGGTTGAAACATTCTCAATATAGGGTAGTGCAGAAAAAAAAAGAAAGAAGAGAAAGCACATATTTAAAAGTCATGGATTTCAGCGTTGCTAGGATAGATGGCCATTGTATTTTCTTTTATGGCTTGGCGACAACATAGTCACATCCTGGCAAGGGCGTTCCAAACAGGAGCTTTTCACAAATAGGAGAGGACCTTAATCTAAAGGCTTTTTGCAGTGCTACCGATGAAAGCTTAGCTTCTGAAGTCACGAACAAACTTTCATAGCCAAAAAACTAAAGCTATATGTAGCTCTTTTTTTTTTTTTTTTACAATGTTAGAAAAAATATTGCCTATCAATATGAATATTACAAACTACTGCTATTACATAGAATGTGAAAAATCTAATTTCTTTGTATTTTATGTTCTATCATCAAGAAATTAGAGTGATATGAGAATAGATCCTTCAAAAGTATTTAAGAAATCAGAGTACTATGCAAATCTGTTTTTCTGTTATCCTATAAATGTCAAGATATCAAATTTGCCACACAATATCTATTAGCAGTATTTGTAAGAAAAAGGGGTAGAATCTATTCAGGATGCGTTCTAATCTCATGACCATAAAAGTGTACAGGTGCCTTATGATTACCAAAATATCAAGAAATGAGATTTTCTACATAATATTCAGTATCCATTAACAGCATTATGGGCCCATATATTTAAAACGTTAGAAATTTTCGAAAGAAATTATATAAGGACTGAAATACAGATATCCAAATCCCCATATTTGAAAGCTATTTTGTTTAGAACCTTATATTCATTTAGAAAATCAGAGTAAGATTAGCAAAATGAAAAGAAAGTTTATTGAAGAGCCCTCCTTCTAGCACCATTTTGTAGACATCAAAATCTGCATCATGGTTAGCATGATTCTAACATCCTCATAGGATAATACAACATTCTTCAAATTAAATGACAAAACTAATCTAAGCCTGCAAATAAGACATGAAGTATATCTATCCTATGGTGGATTGGTGCAACTTAGTTGTGTAGGAAGTTGCCCTTTCCCAATCCATGATAAGCAAAACTGCCAAACTGATAGTGATGAAGAGCAAGATATCCTCTCAAATGAAGAGAGTAACCTTGCAATCAGAAAATGTTGTTGCTAAGCAAATGGTGTGGTGATGAACAAGATCAGTTCTCTTATGAAGAGAGTAACCTTGCAAGTGAGAATGTGTTGTGTGTTGTGGATGATTTGTGTTGAAATGCTTTGCATTTTATAGATTGAAAGATTGAAAGATTGAGAGATTTTGAGGAATGTGGGATTATTCACAAACCAATGACAAGGTGCCACTTGTCAAGTTGTGAGAGGGTGAGGAATGTGCAAGTCTTGGCCAATGTGCCAATTTGAAATTCAAATTTGGATGAGAAGACATGAAAGGTGCATTAAATGCCAAGTTTGACTTGTGCAAATAGCATTTAATACCTTGTTGGAAGGGACAAGTCCTTTTTGGGGGGAAGATTCAAATTGGAAGAATATTCCATTTTGATGCCATTTTGAATGTAATTAGAGGAAATAATAAATCAAATAAATGATTTATTGGTGCAAGTGGGTGGGTTAGTTAGGAGTTTGGATTTGACTCTAGTTGAGTCAAAAGCTAGAGAATGAAAATCATGATTAGAAGTTAATTAATTTAGATTAATTAACTTAGGGGATTTTAGGGATTTGATATTTGATTTTAAATCAGT
The DNA here is from genome assembly GCA_007115665.2 of Sequoiadendron giganteum. NCBI lineage: Eukaryota > Viridiplantae > Streptophyta > Pinopsida > Cupressales > Cupressaceae > Sequoiadendron > Sequoiadendron giganteum. The sequence goes on from CM021102.1 coordinate 768,785,041, forward strand.
TTGATTTATTAAATCAAATAAGAAGAACCTTAGGAACTTAATTAAATAATTTGATTTATTTAATTAAGCTTGATGAACCTTAGGATTAAATCAATAAATTGCTTTAATTGATTAGTAGAAGAAACGAATGCATGATGTTAGTTACAGTGGAATGCATAATGTTATTTTTGGATGTCTACATTTTGCCCCTCTTTGAAGCAATGTACCGTTGCATTGGTTCAAAGAATGATGTTGTCATTTTGGATGTCTACACTTACTAATTTATATTTAAGGATGATACCAATTTAAGCCATTATGATTTCATGGTGTTAGAAATTCTTATTCAATTGTGGATTGTCTATTATCCTAAATACGTACTTGATTTTGTGTTGAGTTTATGACAAAGTTTTATATGACCATATTTTCAAATAGAGGGCAATTAATAGTAAGTATTACTAAATATGGTTGGGTATTTTTCCTTTATATCTATTTGGTGAAAAAATGTATGATAAGCATTATGATTGGTAATATACAAATATGTTACATAATCATAAGTAGGACATTGTTTAATATTTACTATTATGGGTTTAATTTTTGTTTGATAAATAATGCATTTTTGAATAAAAACTAAATGAAGTGAATGAAATTTGATTAATTTATGAGTTTTTTTTTTTGATCGGTAATTTATGAGTTTTTATTAGATTACATATAATTATTTAGATAGAAACTAGTTCATGTGGGTTCAATGTGTTACTTGTGGGCTAACTAAGAATTTTGACCCCAATACCTAGATAAGGCTTTTTAAGTAGGTTTATAGATGAACTATTGTGGTATATAACTATGTCAACATACTGTGTGTCAACATACTTGGTGGAAGGGCGCCCTCTTGGACCACCTCATGGTGGGCCCTTCTGATTTGGCTTCTGTGGAGGATGATGTTCAGGTTTTTTCTCCTCTCTTGGACATCCCTACTATGGATCCACCCTTGGTTCACTTTGCTCACGCTGGTTAGTCTGTGTCAGACCATTTTCCTGATTCTGTTGGACCGCTGCGCTATCTATTTCAGACTGCCCTCCTTTGGTTGACTCGTTGGCTGTTGATCCACTTCTGTCTCCTTTGATGCTTGATGGCTCCTCTTCGGTGGTGCCTGGGGTGGTGTCGCCTCTCTCTCCTTCCTCGTTGCTTGTTTTCGAGCCTCCCTGGTTGGTGGTTCTGCGAAAGAAGAAAGGTCTCCCCTTTCTCGTTGCTGATTCTTGGTATCAGAAGCGTGGTGCCAGCGTTGACCCTTTTGGTTCTGGGTTTGCCTAGTTCCTTTGGTTTTCTACAGTTGTTTGTCAGTTGTTCCTGGTTTTTTCTCCATAGCTGTCTGTCAGTTGTTTCTATTTGTCCCTATAGTTCAGTTTCTGTTCTGAACTATGTTGTCCTTTGACCCTTTGGCCCCTTTGTGAAGGGTACGACACCCTAAAAATGTTGCTTAATTTTTCAAAAACATACTATGTGTTTATGAGTCCTTGTGATAGCTTGATTATGTTTACTTGGTTATAAGATGAATTGACAAGTTAAAACTGAGTCATGTACAAGTACAGATAGCCTATTATCACTAGTACTATGTAGGTGATAGATGCTATGTGTTGTCATTTATATCTTAAGGATTGGTCAACTTTCACTAGTAGCGTGAAGGTGAAGGATGCTAGGGATATCCATGATATGATGCAAGCATGGTTTATTTAGTTGTCACCAATATTATATAGGTGATAGATGTTAGGATGAATCAACTTGAAGGGTTCTATGGGATATAAAAGTATTATTAATAGTGTTATGTAATGCACATTGTTACACTTATGCTTTAGCTAGAGATGATCACAAGAAATATGAGATGCTTTCGCATCATTGTAGCTAGTGTAGAGAATTGAGAAAAAAGATGGGACATGTGTTGCAGTATAAGATGCATTGACCTTTTCTAGTTGGGATGCACTTAAAGAATAAGTGTTAATGAGTAAACAAGGAGAAGATGCACATAGTAGGTCACATTCACTTCCTCTTTCTAGTTCCAGTTACTATATATGTGTGAGTTAATCATTGTGTACTTTTGTAAAAATGACCTCATGTATTGTGCATGTTGTTATAATAATGTGATTGCTAGTAATAATAATAAGTAGTATGGGAAGATTTCTTGTCATTATAGATGGTGGTAGATTAGAAAAATGGATGTGACTAGTGGTGTAGTATGGGGAGCACCAAGATTCCTCTTCTTGGGTGGGATGTATGTAAGGGCATAAATGTATTAGCGAATTTGGTAAAGGGGAAGGTTCTTGGAATAAAGTTGCAACTATTTTATTTTCACCAATTGATCTATATGTGAATAAGTGATGTTTAGGTAATTCAAATTATGTAAATGCATTGGGTGTTTGAGCTAGTCACACTGTGCAAATGTGATACATATAGTCTATCACATTATGTATATGTGATGTAAGTGTGAAATACTCACATATCACATTATGTATATGTGATGTAAGTGTGAAATACTCACATTTTTTATATGTGATGTAATGCTAAGCTAACTCCCATGTGTATTTATGAGGTGTGTAAGATCTAATAATTTATGTATGTGTGACACAAGAAAGAGTAGACCAAGTCATGTATAGATGATGTATGCTTGATGATCATGTGATGTTGGAATGATATGGTCTTGGTGCATGGTCTTTGTGTTCATACACTAATTTTGGTGTGGACCTAATAGATGATATAAATGTGCCTGTTATCAATCTATTATAATTGAATTAAAGTAAAAGCATAAGTGATGCAGGAGCATCGAATTGATTTTTGGTTTTCGTAGTTGTCTAATCTGGGTTTGTGAATTGTTGCTTAATTTTACGTTTTATGAGTTGGACGATTCGGTTTTGGAGAGTAGTTATGAACATTGGAAGTTTAGTGGAGCAAGATTTCGATGGTTTTGAAAGAGGCCGAGCAGTTTTGTGAATAAGACAACCCCACGAAAATAGAACGAACGACATAAGAGGAGGAAAGAAAGGAGGATTGTCAATTTGAGAGAATAAACCGTTCTATGTGAAAGAGAAACAAAAAAGAATAAGATGTCGACAGTGAGGGAGGTCGGTTGGTTGGAGGTAAAGATCCCTAAATCAACTACATTGAAGATATCAAACAGAACTCGGGTGAATAAGCGTTGAGGAGGAAGGTAGTCGATTCCTTCTCAAGAATCAACTTTTAGGGTGAACGATTGTGTGTCCATCGATGCTTGTTTGTTGTTCCATTTTTCTATTATTTGTAAGCTTCAAATCCCGTCGCTTGGGAATATGGGAAGAGTTCTAAAATGTTCCTATCACTCTAGCAATGGATCAACCTAGCTGATTAGGCCAGCATTCTGTAGTATGATAAGTTAGTTTGGTTTCGTGTGTCGCTTCTTGTCACATTGTTTATGGATCGATCATCATCCACTCAGAAACTTCTCGATTTTTAATAACTATTGCAAGTTCTTGTCTCTAAGTATTGCACTGTAATTATATAAGTTTTGCATTCTCTTCTAATTAAATAAGAAGGCTTTCATTGTTTTGGGTATCAGAGTGTGTGATTGGGGAAGTCAATCATCAATAAGATCAATGTGTAGTTGTGGTTTAAATGAGAGGTCATAGATCTCATCCCATATGTGAGGATGCAATTTCTCTATTACTAGTGTACAAAATATTGAGACTTTGATTCTCAAATGGGACACTAGGAAAGGTTATTATGAATGATCCCTTGTTTAGATTTGGGTCTAGGGATGACCCATTAAGAGCTTACAAAATTCTAGTGTAAGTATGAGTGGTTGCATAGTGTCACTCCCACAAATATAGTTAGGAAAATTGTGAAGTCAACACTTCTAAATTAGATGGAAGATGTTTGGTTGATTAAGTCAATGCTTGTTGTGAATTAAAAAAGAAAACAGTAATAACCAAGAGATTGTTATCACAATATTGAGATGTAAATTTTTTAAAAGGATTTAAATATATGCTAATGCAATCTTATTAAATGTAATTTTATTACTAAAACTTTTTTTCTATTTTCTATTCTCATCATTAAATGAAATATGTTACTATGCTAGCAAGGGGTATGCAAAAGGTGTTGAATCTACCTCTCCCCTCTATTAAAAAATCTTATATTTTTCCCTCTTCTTCCTCTAAAATTTCTATGTTTTTTGACACTTTTGTAGCTCTATAAGGTTCATTGAAAGATAATTATGCCTCCCTCCTATCATGTGAATGTTAGATGACTATTAACATATATTAAAAAAGTTTAAGCCTTGAATTATCCCTTACTAGGCGTAGTCTTCAATGGTTTAGTTTTTTATGGTTATTTTATTGTGGGCTTGTCTACAAGACAACCCAAACAAGAGAACACTTGTGAATGTATCATAGTTTATATATTTTTTCAAATATGTTATTTTTTTTTAGGAAATCCATGAGCACAGTAAGTTGCATGTTTGGTTCACTAATACAATTGAAAACATTGTGAGTATTCTCAAAAAATTCTAGAGTTATCATTCCTAGTGGTAAATATGGCAAATCTTGACTAGTCTAGCTTTTATATTTCCCATTTGTTCTTGAATACAAATATATATATTTTTTAAACAAGCCCATTTTATGTGTATTTGGTTATTATTACGATAATTGCGACCATAATTTTAATGTATTGTATGTGATTATGAGAAAAATGAACTTATCCATTTGATTTTTATTCCATTACAAGTCACAGTTCTATAAATTATAAAAGGGACCATTAAGAGGCTAGTTGGAAGTTTTGTAATACATCGCACCCATTAATGAAAAAATGCAATAATAAATCTTTTTTTGATGAATAAGTTCCTATATTACCTTTTATAAAATAGTGTTACACATATTATAATAGTGAGACATTTATGCATCATCTCTTCTTCTTCTTTTTTCAGAATGTAAGAGTAAATCTATGGTCCTCCCACACAATAAGATTCCAAAAGGGCGTGGTCCATGTTCTAGACCAACATAGGTTTATGAGCATCTTTACAAAACCTAGGTAGCATAAAGGGTATAATAGATAAAGAAGACAAAACCTCCATTTGTGTAGTTTAGGTTTTAAAATCAGATTGTGATAATATAAAAATCTCTTAGTTTTTTAACTTTCCTTGGATTTCTATAGGTAAATTCCTCTTCAACTTCTTCTTCTATGAAGTTCAATGGACTAGATAAAAAGTTCCTCTTAAATAGAATTCAATGAAATGGATTTTTTTCTATAATAATTTTATTTATTCTTTTAAATTTTTTATTGACCTCAATATAATTGCTCTTCGACATAGAAAGTTTATTATTTATATATTTTTTTTAATAAATAAAATGTTTGATAAATAATTTTGTATTAATATAAATGTTTATAAAATTCATTATCTAGTTTGAAGTTGTTCTCATTTCAGTGGTAAAAGCACATCAACGTGCGCATTAACCGTTCATTTGCATTAAACACATTATTGTGCCTACAGTCAACATATGCAATTATGTGGAACTAAGTCCATTATCTGTCATCCGTTATTTGTGTACATAGATTGATGATATTCTTCATCATAAGTCAACTTATTCTACTTGCACAACAAGATTAAGTCGATTTGAGAAGTCTGTGAAACACAAATGAACCTTCTATTCCTTATATTCTAGTGTGGATGCAATAGTTTTTCTGCCATTTCAAATGTATACTAGAGTTATTTTTATAGCATTTATTTTTGTAAGTGTTTGTATGAAAATAGATTAGTTGTGTTTGTAAATACTTTTGAGGAGTTTTTCAATTGAGATGTTTTTTTTTGGTTCTATATAATATGGTAGATATCATTTTCATTATATTAGTACGAGTACAATATGAAGATCACATAGAAACAAGTCCAGAATTATATACATTTTATGAGACTTTGAAATGTCAGTGACTTTTACAATTAATTATGACAAATAATCCAAGCAAACAATGCTACAAAAAAATTCACATAAAAAAGAAATTGAAAGATATAAAAGTTTCTTGTAATTGGAGGACAAGGTTGAGAAGACATCAACCTAAAAAGATTGAAAATCTAGTAGAATAAACTAAGTATTAAAATCGTCTTTATATAGTGAAGACATACATCTTTAGCTACAATGAGCTATGTGAGTTTAAAGAAAATCCTATCCAACTTTGTATATTATGATCTAGTCATTGATGCATGCCAATTTCATAGCTAACTTGATCCATGCAATGACAAAAGTCGTGATGCCTCTATTTGAATCGATTTTGGTTTTTTAGTATTTGATCTCTTTTCTACTAATGTTTTGTATACTTTCCTTATGTTTGAAAGAAAAAATATCGTTAGATAGCTTATCTAGATTAGGAAGCCTAATTTCTTAATGACCGATAGATATTAGCTAGATTCCACTCTACTAAGTTAGCACCAAAACATTGCAATATTGCTAAAATTTGATTCATGTGTGGTAGTGAGAGATCTAGAGCACTCAAAGGCTACATCTTTGAGTTACATATATCGAAAAGGAAATAGGATACTTTGAAGTTGATATATTAAGAGAATGTATGCTACCAAAATTTAAATGTAATATAAAGAAATAGATTACTTTTGACAACAAAGCAAAGCTCAAGAAAGATATGGATGAGTTAGAATTAGATTAATAAGAAATGACACAATAGATTATGTGAAAAAAAATCATTAGCCAAAACCTCTTAAAAAAAATAAAAATTAAGAAAGTTGAAGGACCCAACATATTGTGTGGGGTCTACACTCAACACATTGAAACCACCTTTATAGCATTATCTCCTAACTCACTCGTACCCAAATGAAAGGGAAAAGATTATACTGGATTGCGGAAGGTTAGATAAAGTGGCTTTCCCATTGGAAGGACCCTTATTGAGAGAACATGTTAAGAAAACTATGCTTTTATTACTATGAGTGAGCAAATACTAGGATAACAAGTTATCGTTAGGAAAGTTTGAGAATACGGCATTATAGACTAAAGGTGAGAAGTAGAACATTGAAAAGAGACAATTGAAGGCTTGGCGTATGGATTGAAAATAAGGAGACATTGGCAGACGAATAATGGTGATGTCAACGTGACGTCAAAAATGCCACGTGAATGGCATTATTTTTTCAAACGCCAATGCGTAATGAACTATGCCGACGCGGAATGAAATGATTGTTAAATAGTTGACACGAACTTTCTACTATACAAATGAAGGGAAAAGATTTTTGGTTTTGGTGTGCACACGTTTGCTTGTTTTAGTCACGCCATAAATATCATGCAACGAGGTTAGCATGTGAGTTTCCACTATGATATTTTTTTCTATTGATTGAACATATAGAGACTATTGATTGAATATTTAAATATCAATATTTATATATATTTGTGTTAATAAATACAATGTAATTAATCAATTTATACATGTATCATTGATACATAAAATTATGTGGAGCTATTCAATAATCAATATGAAACTCATGAACATTTCTCATTCATGCATATTGAATATGAAACAAAATAAAATGTAATTTATAAAACCTTCAAAGTACTTCTACGATAATAACAAAACTAATATTAAATATTACATTTTCACTTGTATAATTTTACAAGATCTTTGTCCAAACACATGGGCAAAAGTCAAATTTGTACATGTTTCTTAATTAATAAATACTTTAAACTATTCAACTTCTAGTTCACAACTTGACATAAATAAAAAACTATTTTCAATCACTCACCCATCTCTCATTAATTCTGCGTAGTAAACACTGAGATTTGAAGACTTCACCCACTAGATATTAGGTAACTACAAAATTAATAAGAAGCTCTGAGACTCACCATTTTGATCAAATCAAATAATTGCTACAACAAAAATTAAAATTGCCTCTTTTAATCTTAGCCATCACCTCATATGCAATAAGAATGTAGGATTTGAAAGCCATGAATCAAACAATTTCAAACATCAAGAGGGAAATAAACTATAAAAATAATATACGGTGCAATGAAGTCATTTGCATTCTCTCTGCATATAATCAAACCTTTAAAGAGATTATTAGACTACACAAAGCATCATAATTTACATTCTCATTCTCATTGCATGCAATCAAACCTATCAAGAGATTATCCAGACTGCCCAAAATATCAAATTGTAAAGATTTTTAGACTATTATGATGTTTTCTATCTAAGTATTTTATTTTTTCTTTTATTATATTTTAACACATTTATAAAAAAATGAGAAGTGTCAATGTATTCAATCTTTACTTTTGTACAAAGCTTTCATAGAAATTAATGTTAAGATCTCCTTTATAGATACTAGATTATTTCATTTAAATAAATGTCTTATGTATTCATGATTCTATCGGTTATGTTTGTGTGTTAGGCCATTATTCAATTTGGCGGGTATGTATCCTTCTGTCCTATTTAAACTAATAATTCTAGTGCAATATTCTTTGAAGGAATGATGTTTCATCTCCTCACAAATATCATAAACTATATATTGTTTTTATTTATTATGGAATAAGATAAATGTCATTCTATGTCCATTTTGTTTTAAATTGACATGGAGACTAAATATTATTGCTTTTCATTGTTTGAAGTGATCTTGTTGAAAATTTATTTGTGGGAATAATTTTTGGTTCAAGAACGATCAATCCATATCTATCATTTTATATTTAAATTTGATTGTTCATAACTCTAAAATTGTTCATAGGCCTTAAGAAAAGTTATTTATAATTTCTAAAATGACACTAACTATTAATAAGTAAATTGCTTATGCATATTAGTCTACTTATGAAGATGCATAATGAATGGTGGGACCTTGAATCTACATATGAAACTAAAATTTATACTTTATTATCTACAAGTAATTAAATCAAGTTAATGGTAATGTAAGAAAAATATATTTTATTTAAAAGTTCAAAGAAAAAAAAAGATAAGTCATAATTTTCAAGGAGATTATTTGTGCTTTTGAAATCGAGGTTGGACAAAGGAATTTAACAGGGAACATTGAGATAGGGAGTTTTATGGATGAGTCTTAAGAATGTGGATTATCTATTATGAATCTTAAGAATGTAGATGGAAAAAGAATGTGGATTATGTATTTTGTTGAAGTAGATGGAAAAAGAATGTGGATTATGTATTTTGTTGAAATTAGCATGACTCCAAATAACCTATAACATTGTACTAAATGTGATACCTGAACTACATATTGTTAGTAGGGAATAGGACACAAAGTAGAGGTTACAACGACTCGCCACAAAGCATATGTGGAGCACCAAGCCGAATGGGAAGATAGATTAAGAGGCACCCTATAAGGGTCGCATCTCTATAAGTGACTAGGAATTGATATATGTATGCAATAGATAACAAAGAAGGAAGAGATTGGAAGGATATAGTCTAATAAAGGAAATAATTATAATATAAAGCAAAGACTAAGACCTATTGATGTAATGATTATTTAAATATATATATGGATTTATAAGGATTTGATGGATATATGTGTTATGGATGATTGTTATTTATGTATGATTTATAGATGAGTTTTTGTTAGATATAGTTTCCTACCGCACATACTTTTTTCTATCACTGTACCCTTTGGGGTATAAACTAAACATAAGGGATACACGGGTATAGATCTACGAGCTGTAATTTCCCTTTTCCTCTTGCTAACATTGGTTCTATTTCAAGACCCTAGAGAGGACTGTGAAGAAATTCAGAGTAAAAGAATAAAATATTAGTGGTAGAAAGAGATAACATTTTTTTTAAAAATACCTTTTTTCAGGTACTACCTCTATGAGAGGAGGTAGGCACTTAAAGGATGAAAAGTTGAAAGGGGGAGGAATCTAAAAAGATTCCTGAAAAGATGCAATTGCTTAAACTTTAAACTACCCATGGGATATACAAGGATTAATGGATTAAGCTGGGAATGGAAATGAGTGCAAAAGAAAGGAAGTTGAAATAAATATAGGAGAGACAGGAAAATGCCACAAAAGAATAGAAGAAGAAACAAAAGAAAAAAAGAATAGGATTTAGAGTTTGTGGAACAAAATAAAAACAAAGAGGTTGAGTGCACCATTGAGGGTGCCACTGGGGAATGCAGAGAAAGGATTCCACAACTAGGTTATAGCATACAAAAAATAAACTATATTATTATAAAATATATAAAGATAAATTGAAGACTATAGAAATATCAGAAAGGAAACGAAACAAGCAGTGGTAAGAATTATGTTACCTCCTCTAACTAAAACACCAACTTATCATCTGGATTGGACAAATATTCAATTAAGGATAAATGAAGATTGGTTACCAATGGAAACCCCTATACAAAACCTCCCAAATATAACATTTGATGTTGATTACTTAGATGAGTTAGTAACCAGAAGTATCCTAAAGATAAGAGGAGAAAATGTGGTAGAAAATAAGGAGGATTTCACAAGTTTAACAACCTCTAATAAAATGACATCATAAAATAACCCAATGATGCTTACTAACAAATGAATATCTCCAAGAATGAAAAGACTATTTGAACATACACAACCCTTGGACCACATGAGTCACCCTTAATACTGTTAAAAGAAAGAAGAAATTATTTGGAAGAAGTAGAACACAACCTAGAAGAACAAGTCATAGGAGAAAAGAAGGCTCGATGAAAATAATATAGACAATTTGATAAAATACAAATTTGATATAGGATATACAAATAGTGAATAAGAAGAAGAGGAAATAGACATGAATACTCCTAGGAAATTGCCTCTTTTTGACAAAGATACAAATGAAGCAACAAAACATATCTTTATCATAGAATCTATGAGGCAAAGACAACATATAACAAGAGATGATACACAGATGTTTGATTTCATAGGATCAATTCATGGAGACACCCTTAAATGGTACCGAAAAAACTACCCTAACAATTATAAAGATTGGGAAATAGTGAAAAATATTTCTTAGCTAATTTTGATACTTCAGACCTACCTAAAGAAGGAGTCAACAAACTATGAGAACTTACATAGAATACAAATGAAATTTCCATACAATAATTTGATAAAAGATTCAAAGAAGTTACTAGAAGATTAGAAGAACCATTAAGTGACAAACAAAAAAATAAATGGTTCATCTCTAGAGTAATATCGAAAATTAGAATAACTTTGGATGGGAGACGTTTTAATACCTATTCAAAAATAGTTAATTTTGCGTGTTAGATTGAAAACTAGTCCCATTGAAAATAAGAAATGGAAAAAGAGAGCAAGGAGTTGGATAAGCTAAAACTAGGGATAGAAAAATCAAGAATCTGATAAGACATAATGGAAAAGCAAGATATGTTTGCACTAAGACCCAATATTTGGTGTACACATTATGAGAGAGGACACATAAGAAGTGAGTTCCCGAAGGAAGTTGGAGAAAAGAAAGCTAGTGCACTACAGGTAGACTTATGGGCACTACCCAAAAAGATAAATTTAGTCTATTGTGACACTTGTGAAGAATGAGACAATCATGAAACAAAGGATTGTCCCACACAATTATCTCAACTAAGAGAAGATCCTATCTTAACAAGCCATAGAGACCAGTAAAAATTGGCATATATTAAAGGAATAATAGACCAACCACTATACCAATAGGATCATGGATATAAAGTACCACAATGGAAAAACAAGAAAAATATCAATTTTATACAAAATTAGAACCAAATCTAGACACATACAATGATAGAGGCCAATTACATGGAGATAGAGGCTGAGGTAGAGGAAGGAGCACACAAACAGATGCCACATGTTTTAAATGCGATAAACCATGCCACTTTGTGATAGAATTTTGGGGGGATAAGAAGAAACCAATAGATTCTATGGTATTACAAAACATGATGCTTTTAAGTATGATAGATCCTAGACCTAATATAGGAATGTGACTCTGCAATCAAAAAGCGATGAACTCTTAAAATTAAATTCATCTAGATGGGAAATATTACTAAGAAAATTACAAAAAGATCTTGAAAAAAAGGATGGAGGAGACTATAATAAAGAAGATGCAGAGACTAGTAAATCTAATAGATAAATTCCTAACCACAAAAAATGCAACAATGATAAAAAGATAAGGAACTAATACCACGAATGCTAGGAAGTACACAACAAAAGAAAAAACTACCTCAGATGAGGAATTCCACCCTACTAAATGACAACATGATCACATAGTGGAAGAAACAAAGAAAATGGTCACAAAAGAACAAGATAAGGAAACAAATCAATACTTCTCTAAACAAGAAGTAGAAATAAATAGTTAATAAAAATGTCTAAACAATCCAATCTGTTGGATAAACTAAACAATTTTGTAAACATTGGAACAAACAAAATAAAATACCACAATTCAAAACCATAAATAGAGGAAAAATAATGGAAATCATGACCAATCATGATCACAATAAATATAAACAACACAAAGATAACCAATGTCATGGTGGATCTAGGAGCATATATCAATATGCTACCTAAACGGGTATGGGAACAAATAGAAAATATAGAACTATATAAAGACACCATATAACATCTATCTAGCAGATGGGACAAGAATGACAACTTTGGGTACATGGAAACATGTAGAAGTTAATGTTAAGGGAGTAAAGAAAATAATAGAATTTTTGAAGTAGTTGTAATAAAAGAAACATTTGATTCATTAAATGCCTTGTTAGGACTTAGGTGGTTTGTAAATGCAAATGGAATTATAATCTCTAGAAAAGAGGAAATATCATTTGCTAATAAAGATAAAATAGTTCATATCCCTCTAGGGAAAACTTCAAATGAAGCATACATAAAAGAAGTAAACCCATAAGATTATAATGAATTTGAGAACAAAAAATTATATACAATTTCAAGGTTACCACCAAATGACAATCTAGAAAACCCAAACTCGGAAGGAGAATTCAAAATTAAAAGCACCACATATAGCACACACATTAAGGAGGTGTTATATGTGTGGATGTAGGAGGAACCAAAACTCCACTCTTGAAGAATTATCAAATTTTGTGACATATTTATGATTCGAAAGACCTTAGAGAATGCTCCGATGTTCCACCACAATTACAAATAATCAACCACAAAATAACTAGGGAAATACAAAAGACACTATTGAAGTTACATCCAAGAAAACTCGCCATATAAATCACATTTGTGAGGGATTTCACACATTAAATTGCCCAAATACTCAAGGGTTGGAGAAGTACTATCATTCATCACACAAATAGAAAAATAAATTTAAACAAGTGAAAGGAAACTGGACATATTGAAACATACACTCATTTGTAATGCTGCATGTTGGTGGAATGCACAAAGAGAATACTTAAAATGATGGGTGATATTTAAAATCTTAAACAAAACAAGGTACCCACCAGAGGAAGGAGAATATAAGGGAATACCGAAATATAATGGATAAATTTCACTGGAGGAACATCTTACAATTTGTACTACAACATGGAAAGATAGAATGAGTATGATGACCAAACATATGTATAATTATTCTATTAGAGATTGACACCGGTGACACATACTTGGTACATCAACCAAGAGCGAAGAGGAGAAACCAATAATTAGACATAACTAAAAAAGTACTTCTACCATACCTTCTCCTATAATGAAAACACACACATATTGCATTAATTAAAATGAAGGAGATAATATTTAAACATGAGGAAATTCAAGAAACAGTGGTACCACAAACCTCTAAACCACCTCCACAATCAAAAGGCATATGGAGATATATATAATGGCTTGATAAATAAAATACATTACTAGAGAAGAGATGTTGTGTGACAAAACAAGATGATGAAGATTCCCACAACATCAATATAGAAGTTCAACAAGGAGAAAGAAAATTAGACTCTCCAATAGAGGAAAAATAAAAATACTATAACCAAAGATCAAAATAAAAGAAGTAAACATTGCTAAAAAGGGAGATACTAAATTGGCTAAGATAGGAGATTATTGGGATGACAAAATAGTTGCACAAGTTACAGAGATGTTATCTGAATTTGAAGAACTCTTCCCTAGGAAAATTATAGACCTAAAAGTAATAAAGGAGGAAGTAAGAGTCATGAAGATATAATTAAAGGAAGGAGCTAAACTAGTAAGGAAAATACTCTACCGATTGAACCCTAATATGAACAAGAAAGTCAAAGTAGAGTTGGATAAAATGTTGGAAGCCAGGATAATCAAACCAGTAGAAGATACAAAGTGGATTAACCCAATGGTGATTCAAAATAATAAAATAAGAAAAATAAGGGTTTACATTAATTTTAGAGAATTGAATAAAGCACAAATACATTGCCCTTTTCCTACACCATTCACAAAAGAAATTTTGGAATCAATAGTAGGAAGAGAGATATACTCCCTTATTGATGGATTTCTAGGATATCATGAAGTAAGAATAAGTGAGGAAGATCAACTGAAAACAATATTTATGATAGAATGGGGGTCTTACATGTATATAGTGATGCCATTCAACCTAAATAATGCACCTATAGTATTCAACAAGATCATGATAAATTATTATAAATACTTATCCATGAAGTTTTGGAAGTATATTTAGATGATTGGATGGCATATGGCTGTTGGAGTTGAGAAGATACAACACCACAGAAGCCCAAAAGATCTTTGCAAGCAAATAACCTGTTACAAGGAGAAGCATAGAGAAACAAAAAGGAAATGCTCAAGAATGTGGAGCAATGTATTCACCTGAAAATGTAAAATGAATTATGATACAAAAGATAGTTTTCAACTACATATAGATGAAAACCCTAAAAAGGAAAACCCTAGGCTTGCACAATAATAATTAATAAAGTAATTAATTATTATGTACCTAATGTTAGCTTAAGTGAAAAAGAGTTAAAAGGAAACTTTACGTAATTAAACAAATATTGTTTAATTAATAAAGTAAATGTCCAATTACTCTAACACCCCAAGATAGACATAGGGAGAAGCTAAAACCTAGAAGAAGCTACTGAAAGCAAAAGCAAAGGGTCCCGGCAACAAGGCCAGATTAGGTACCCAAGTACAATGAAATCTCTATGAAACAGAGAAAAGGAGAAAACCCAGTGGGAAAAACTCCTCTCCAAAAAGAGATAGAACAACATGCTGAAAGAAACATGAAGGAAGGAAGGCCACATAAAGACCCCCCAAGGACAAATTCCTTCACCCCAAGCATAGAGCGCAACTGAAGATAGCACGGAGATGCAAAAGGTTTTGTGAAGATGTCTGCAACTTGCTCGGCAGTGGGAACATACTCCAAGATGAGAGAACCATCCTGAATCAACTGTTTGATGAAATGCATATGAAGCTCAATGTGCTTCATCCGTTGATGCTCCACCGGGTTGCACGAAATGTGTATAGCACTCTGATTGTCACACCAAAGAATAGTGGGACTATCAGGAGGAAAACCAAACTCAGTCATCAACTGATGAAGCCATAAAATCTCCTAACTAGCAAGCACGACAGCTCGGTACTCAGCCTTTGTAGATGATAATGCATGAGCAGTCTGCTTCTTGCACGACCATGTGATAGGACTAGAGCCAAGACAAAAAACAAAGCTAGAAGTAGACTTCCGATCATTGACATCACCAGCCCAATCTGAGTCAGTATAGCCAACAATGTGAGGATCCCCTAATGTGTAGTGAATGCCATAGTGGTGCCCTGAATGTACCTCAAAATACGCTTGGCAGCTTGCCAATGAATCTCATGAGGATCATGTGAGAATCGAGAGACAAGACCAACCTCAAAGGAAAGATCAGGACGAGTGTGAGTCGGGTACAACAAACTGCCAACCAACTGCCTGTAAAGTGTAGCATCTACTGAAGGAGTGGGGCAAGTAGTAGTCAAAACAACCCCTGACTGAAAAGGTGTGGGGGCAGGCTTACAATCAAGCATGCCAAAGCGCTGAAGCATATCAAAAGAATACTTCTGCTGGTAAATGGAGATCCCCTCTGAAGACTGAATCACCTGAAGACCAAGGAAATAGTGCAGAAGGCCAAGATCTGTCATCTCAAACTGCTCCATCAAGGCTAGCTGAGAATTCTGAATCATAGAGGATGAGCTACCCGTGATGAGAAGATCATCAACATATAGCACAAGAATTAGGATCTCACCCTCAAGATGTTGAATATAGACCGTGTGATCAGAATGACAACGAGTGAAACCAGTGGAGAGCAAAAAAGAGTCCATCTTCTCATACCAAGCCCGAGGGGCTTGTTTGAGACCATATAATGAACGCTGAAGTCTACAAACCAAAGAAGAATCATGAACAAATCCCTGAGGCTGCTCCATATAGATCTCCTCCTGTAGGTCACCATGTAAGAAGGCACACTTCACATCCATCTGAAAAATGAGCCATCCTCTAGAAGCTACAAGTGATAATACAAAGCGAATAGAATTCATCTTGGCGATAGGGGCAAATGTCTCGGAGTAATCAATACCCTCAACTTGTGAGAAACCCTTCGCAACAAGACGTGCTTTGTACTTATCAATAGAACCATCAGCAGCATACTTGGTGCGATACAACCATCGGCACCGAACCATCTTTTTGCCCTTAGGAAGAGGACAGAGATCCCATGTATTATTCCTCATCAAAGAAGAATACTCTTCCTCCATGGCACTATCCCACTTAGGGTGACCTGTCGCCTCTGAAAATCTCTGAGGATCCTCTGAAAGAGCATGAGTCAAAAGACTAGAACCCGTAGTATGAGAACGAGTGCGACGAGTGTCTGAAGGATCACCGGCCATAGATCCTACTGCCTCAATAGTAAAGCGAGCCCATTTGGGCCTCTGAGGTGGAGCAAGTGGAGGTGGAGATGGGGGATCATCAATATCCTCATCAGAATCCTCAAAATAATCCTGAAGAGCTGTAGTGGGTGGAGTAGGTAGTGAAGTGGACATTGGAGACAGGGTATCAACTGGAGGAAGGCGCTCATCAAACTGAACATCCCGTCGAAACAAGACCTCTCTGGAATCAGGATCAAATAATCTATACGCCTTAACATCCTCACAGTAGCCGACAAATATGAGGGGTCGAATCTTCCGCTCCGTAGCTCTCCTCTAAGCATCAAGAATAAAAGCCCATGCCTCACTACCAAATACTCGAAATGATGAAATATCAGGCTTGTCATGAGACCAAGCCTCCTCAGGAGTCATATGTCGAATCACCTTGTGAGGTATCCGATTCTAAATATAGTTGGCACAATTGACTACCTCAGCCCAAAAAGATGAATCCATTGACCTGGACTGAATCATACAATTAGCCATCTCCCGTAAAGTTCTGTTTTTTCGCTCAGCGATACCATTCTGCTGAGGGGTGTAGGGAACAAAAAACTGATGCTATAAACCATGCTCAGTGCAAAAATCTCGAAAAGCCTGATTCACATACTCCCCCCCATTATCTGTACGTATCCGCCGGATGGAGAGACCAGACTGCTTCTCTATAAATGTCTTGAAGACACGAAAGGAATCAAAGACATCAAACTTGTACTTAAGAAAGTACAACCATGTGCATCTGGAGAAGTCATCAATGAATGTGAGTACATACTTGGCCCCTGAAAAAGAAGGAGTGGGAAATGACATGAGGTCACTATGAATCAACTCCAAGGGTGCCAAAGCACGAGTGGTACTTCCCTTCAGAAAGGGATCCCTGTGATGCTTGCCAAGCACACAACCATGACAAACACCGTCAGTGCAGGAAATCCATGGAAGACCAAGAACAAGTGACTGTGTACTCATCTGCTGAAGATATCTATAATTGACATGGCCCAAATGCTCATGCCAAAGCTGACTCACTGAATCTGCATGTGCTATAAGAGATGAACCTGTACCCTCAGAAGGCGCAAAGCCATCAAATCTGTAAAGACGAGATGCAGTATCAACACTACCAGTAGCCACAACCAAATCAGAATCATGGAGGTCCTGAATAACCACATCATGTGGTGAGAACTCAACTGTCTTACCAGAGCCAGTGTGGCAAATCTGATAAATGGACAAGAGGTTCGTCGAAATGTCAGGAACAACCAAAACATCCTGTAGAGTGCCTCCATCCAAAGAGACAGAACCTGAACCCAAGACGGAAAGCTGTGAAGAGTCACCCACTGCAATCTGTGAAGTACCACAAGAGGCAAGAGAAGTGACCAACTGCTGAGTGTGAGTCATATGGTGAGAAGCACCAGAGTCTAAAATCCAAGTGGACCCATTGGTCGATGCTCGTGCAGTGAGAGCATGACCCTTCCCTGTGGTGGAAGAAGAAGAAGACGGCGGTGAGGAGATGTGTTGCTGCTGCATGGCCTCCTCTAAAGCCTCTAATCATTTCCAACACCTGGAAACTGGATGACCTTGCTTGCCACAGAAACTGCAAGTGTCTCCTGATTTCTCCTTAGTCTTGGAGGAAGACTCACCAGACTTCGAAGATTTCCCATGTTTGGGATTAAATGGTGGTTTGGAATCAGACTTAGGAGGCGGTTTGGAGGAATGCTCACTACCTGCAAAATCTTTCTTGGGCCTTGATTTCTGCTTCTGTTTCCCCTTCGGTGATTGAGCAACCAATGCTTTGCTCTTTGAACCTGAGAGCATATCCATCTGAGAAAGGTGGGACTGTTCCCGAGACAAACGCTCACAAAATAAATCAAAAGTAGGCATGGTAAAATTGGCACCCAAACCATCCATGGTGGAGTAGAAGGAGGAAGCAAATATCTGAAATGGACCACGAAGCTTCGAAAGAATCAAATAAATGCACTCTGTGTCTGTCTTGTTCTTCCCACAACCCTGTAAAATAGAGCGGATAGTTTTGAACTTGTTCAAAAAGTCCTCAATAGTGGGGAAGGAATCAGGTAATAATGAAGTCAACTCTGCCTCAATCTGTAATGCGCGAAACTCATTAATGGCCCCAAAAAGTGTCTCAAACTTCAGCCACATGGCTCAAGGAGTGAGCA
Source organism: Sequoiadendron giganteum (assembly GCA_007115665.2). Lineage (NCBI taxonomy): Eukaryota > Viridiplantae > Streptophyta > Pinopsida > Cupressales > Cupressaceae > Sequoiadendron > Sequoiadendron giganteum. The sequence goes on from CM021102.1 coordinate 768,803,981, forward strand.
AAGCATCAAGGTGAAACAAAAGACTGTCTGAAACATGCAGGCATATCAAACCCATAGCCTCATCCATCTTGTTCCTGTGCTGCATAATCTCAAAAGCACGCTGCAACTGAGGCTGAACCTCATCTAAACAAGACCATAACCCTCGTGACCTGAGTAGCCTCATCATACGAGACTTCCAAGTGTGATAGTTATGTGATGTGAGTAGCTCAACTGAAGAGTCTCCCATGAAACCCTGCACCTGTACCTGCTTGTGTTTTTTATTATTATGTGATCTTTCAGAATAGACAGAAGATGCAGAAGGGTTTGTATTTTTGAGAGTTTTGGTGTTCTGGTTTTCTGAGATAAATGACAGAAAGCAAGAGAAAAACACCCCCCACAAAAGATAAACCCAAACCCTAGTACAAACTGAGAAGAAGGAAGTAATGCAAAAGCAAAAAATACTTCAAGAAAAATTCTCGTGTACCTAGTGAAAATTCTGATCAAATAGATCACATCACTGAATAGAGCATGTTGAGAGCTTTCCAACGCCTATTCAAGTTTGAAAAATGGAGTCCGTTTGCATCTTCTATGACCTCGGAAGTGAAGAAAGAAGACCTCATTTTGACTGGTAAAAAAATATCTAGACTAGTAAAAAATTAAAATTATTTTTGTACCATCAGATTGGTGCCATTCTCAGCTTTCCAACTCATCTTCCTGTTCGAAAAATGGAACTAGAATGCCCAAGTTATGCCCATTTTTGTGAGAGCAAAAAAAATGCCCTATTTGACTCCTCTAGCACCCGGGAGCTTTAAAAAAGGGAGCCCCTGGTCGTGTGGGCGAACCAGGGGGCTGAGATGGGAGGAGCCCTTGGTCGCCATATGACCAGCCGGCGGGGGTTTAGAGGCCGCGGGGCTAGCAGAGGCGAGCCGTCAGGGTCGGGGCCGAGCGAAGTCGGCTCGGGGTTGGAGGGGCAGGGTGGAGCGGGGCCGCGGGCCCGGGAGAGGGCGGGCGCGCCAGAGAGCCGACGTGGGCCAGTGACGGGGAAGAGCGGCGGGAGATGGCGGGTATGCGATGGGTGTGCGCGGTGCGTGGTGGCCGTCAGGCGGCGGAAAACTTTAAACTAGCCGCGCAAAAAAAATAACAAAACCTTTGGTTTTTTATTTATTTTTTTGATTTTTTTGCGATTTTTGCTCCGTACGGCCCTAGGGCAAAAAAAATTTTGCCTTCCAAATTGACTGTAACCAAAATCGACGATTTGACAGTCGATTTAGGGGTTTTTGGGTGCTACAAATCCAATGGAACTGTCCATTTGAGCCCAAAGTGAACCCAAAAAATGGAGTATGCTGAATCCACCCAAAAAAAACTTTAGAACCCTAGATTTGCTTCCAATGCAAAATCTCAAAACAAGAACAAGCAGCTGCAAATCTGAAGCTCTGATACCATGTTGGAGTTGAGAAGATACAACACCACAGAAGCCCAAAAGATCTTTGCAAGCAAATAACCTGTTACAAGGAGAAGCAAAGAGAAGCAACAAAAGGAAATGCTCAAGAATGTGGAGCAATGTATTCACTTGAAAATGTAAAATGAATAATGATACAAAAGATAGTTTTCAACTACATATAGATGAAAACCCTAAAAAAGGAAAACCCTAGGCTTGCACAATAATAATTAATAAAGTAATTAATTATTATGTACCTAATGTTAGCTTAAGTGAAAAAGAGTTAAAAGGAAACTTTACGTAATTAAACAAATATTGTTTAATTAATAAAGTAAATGTCCAATTACTCTAACAATGGCTTGGTCAAAGACCACATTTAAGTATTGGGGATGATGCTCAATAGATGTTGAAGCATGAAAATTGCACTAACTTTGAAGAAGTGCATGTTTTTGGTACCATATGACACATTACTAGGTCATATCACATGCAAGGAAGGTCTAATGGTAGACCCAATGAAGGTTGCTTTAATCATGACACTACCACAACTGAAAACACCTTCAAAAGTAAAAAATTTTCTAGGCTATATTGGATACCACCACAAATTCGTAAAAGGATATGCCATAATATTTGCACCTATGGAACAACTAGTGAAAAATAAATTTGGTAGAAGTATTGAATGGATTGAGGAACACCAACAAGCATTTGATACACTATAGAATTTTTTTATGAAAGAACCTATATTAATCTTCCCAGATTGTAACACACCCTCCATGTACATGTAGATGCATCAAGAATCACCATATGAGTAGTATCAACTCAAATTAAAGGAAATAAAGATCACCCAATAACCTTTGGAATTAGAAAACTATCCAAGATAGAGAAGAAATACACCACTACCGAGAGAGAAGCCCTAGCTATGGTTTATGCATTAAAAAAATTCAGACACTACTCACTATCAACACCATTTACATTCTTCATAGACTATGAACCATTAAAATATTTACTAAATAGACCTATCATACAAGACATGATATGCTAGTGGTTACTATTATTCTAAGAATTTGATTTTAAGATCATGGTCAAACCTAGAAAACACAATCAAGGACAAAATTATTTATCAAGGATAGAAACATGGGAGGAACTATAAGAACATCTAGAAGATCTACCTAGCCCACATGTATGTTTAGACTAAATGTGATACTAGAGGAGCTACATGACAATGCTAGACTCTTATCTAAAGGTGAATTTCCCGCAGATCTCTCACCATAGGCTAAAGAATATCTTGTACACAAGTCTCTACCATAAACATTAATAGAAGGAGAGCTACATCATATAGGGCACAATGAAATTATCAAAAGGGTTGTGGTATGAAAGATAATCTATATTGAAAGAAGCACATGAATGAATAGAAGGGGGACATAGTTTTAGTGAAACAATAACAAAAATGGTTAAACTAGTTGGACTATGGTGGCTAACTTTGTATAGAGATGCCAAAGAATATACAATAAACTGTGATATATGTCAAAGGGTGGGGAAACCTACTACATGAGATGAGATGCACTTGAAACTAGTCTTAGCATAAATACCATTTGAAAAATGAGAAATAGACTTTATAAGACCAATTGACACACTTGCTAAACAATCAAAAGAAAGATTCATGATAATAGGAGTTGAATAAATAACAAAGTGGGTAGAGGGAGAACCTACTAGGGACTATACTACAAAAACTACCACAAGATTCCTATATAAAGATATAATCACTAGATATGGTTGCCCACTAATTATAGTAAGTGTGAGAGATTTTGTACATGAGTACCTATAAATTCTTTATTATTAGAACCCATCTTTGCATTCATGAATTTAATTTTCTCCCTAAGTTGCACTTAAGGGAAGGTGTTAGTGTGAAGGGGGTAAATTATCTAAATGGTTCATATCTAGGTCTTATTCACACTTAGTTAAGTTTATGTATGGTACTTTTAGGTTATTTGTTCTTTGTGTCTCATGTCAAATGATTGTGGCACTTTTCATAATATTTTTTTGGTGTATCTCTTCACCTTGCCTATATAAACAAGGATTATCCTATACATTACACACCATTTTATCATTATTGCATCATTCAATCAAGAATTAATTACTTTGTACTCTCTTATTTAATGGTTTTTTTAGTTTTAAAGCTAATATTGACAACTTGAGTCTAGTGTGTGACTATTACATTTTTAGATTTTTATAAAAATATACTTGGTTGAAGAAATATGTATTATACTATGGATATATCCTAGCATCCATCACATCTATGCTACAAGCTAGAATTGGCTAGACCCTGAGATATGGTGGTTAGCTCTTGGCATCTATCACCTACACAATATTGGTGACAACTAACTAAACCATGGTTGCATCATATTATGGATATCCCTAGCATCCTTCACCTTCATCCTACTAGTGAAAGTTGGCTAATCCTTAATATATAATAGATAATACCTAGCATTTAACATGTATACTACTAGTGGCAACTAGCTATCTATACTTGTACCAAACTCAATTCTAACTTATGATTTTATAGATTATAACTGATAAAACATGATCAATATATCACAAGTATTCATAAACACTAAGTACATTGACTTAGTTACATACCACAATAAGCAATTCATAAACCTACTCACAAAGTCATATAGGTCGTAGTGTCACAATTAATCATCAACATACAAGTAACACATTGAGCCCACATTAGACACAAATTAAACCCATAATAGTAATATTAAACAATATCACTTATGATTATGTAACATATTGGTATATTACCAATCATAATGCTTATCATACATTTTGAACACCAAATAGATATAAAGGAAAAATACCTGACCATTTTTAGTAATACTTACTATTAATCATCCACCATTGGAAAAGGCGGTCATAAAAAAACTCTATCCTAAACTCAACACAATCAAGTATATATTTAGAGAAGTAGACCATCCATACTTGAATAATAATTTATCACAACATGAAATCATAATGGATTAAATTAATATCATCATTGGATAATCATGAGCAGGTTTTGATAAATTGTTCAGAGCCATGTCATATCCAAGTTCATCATATTTATTGAAATAATAGACCTCATTAGTATCTTAAGGATAACCTACATCTTCCTATACTTATCCCTAAGCCAAGACACAAGGCCGTAGTATTCAACACATAAAATCTAATTATTTTAGTTCAAGTATGATAAGATGCATTTTCAAACACTCACATCAAGGCAATCCATGATGATAGAGACCTTAAAATTTTATCTAATATTGGAGTAGACTTGGGAAATCCAAACCATAAAACCTCTTAGTAGATAATCTTGATTATGATGTATTTCCTTTTATTAGTTCAAACCTACATATTGGGGAAATATTAATTGAGAGGACGAGTTTACAATTGATCAATACAGATTTTATCTTCTAGATGAATCCTATTGAAGAGGGAGAGAGAGAGATTATCATGTTTAGGAACTACCCTAAATATTGGAGTTATTTCCTAAACCATCCCATACTAACTTGGGTCCAAGGGAATCCTTCAAATAATGAATACCTACATACTCTCTTCCAAATAGAATTTCAAAGTCACATGTAGTTCTCAAAAAAACTCTCAAGGAACATGGACATATGTTCTTATGCCCAAGATTTCATAACCATAACCACTTGAGTATCTTTTCTCATATAACTAAAACAAAAAGAATACTATAGAAGGGCAATAATTAAAAGGATCAAAACCCAACAATGTGAGAAACTATCGTGTACCAATACCCATTCTAGAATAAGGCCATAACTCATAAAAAATTGTTGATTATTATTGCATATCCAAACAAGGCTCCATTTCATGATGCATTGCCCATTAATAATGCTTAACAATGGGTGTCTAAAACCTAATTAAGGTCACCCTTTAAAAACATGTAACAAGTAACTTCAATGGACACCAAGTATACTTTTCCACTATTATGATTTATATTTTAGCATATGAGTTCTAGAAACCTTACCAATTCATCCCATTAAGGAATAAGCTAGGTTGATTACTTATCAACATGAAACAATCATATTGTGACAATTTCATAAAACTCACTAGAATAGAGTTATCTAATACTAAATTCATCTTTTTCAATAAATATTTGATCATCAAGACTAATAATGATACACGATGATTGTAACTTTAATAAAATGTCATCATAACAAGTCTCTACTCATAACCCCAATGAAATTCATACAAATGTTATTCATACAACCAAGGTCAATTGATGTTAGCTCAATAATGCCACCCATATATAATCATAACCTATCTATTAGCTAAAGGATGAAGAGAAATTATGAACCAAATACTTGACCCAAACTAATAGTAACATTATCCTATATACAAGGATATATAGTATATATACCAACTTACAAGGTGTTAATACAAAATCATACCACCATATGATATAAGGAAATGACATATAGCCCAAGATATCATACTAGTGATATCTATTACCACCAACAAGAAATTCAAGACTTAAATGGTTATACCACATCCACCCATATAAATAAAATATTAAAGCTATTATCCCCTTCACTCATAATATTGAGCATTGATCTTGTTAGACATAGTGAAATATAAATTTTCACCAAAAATAGTAATACTCCAATTATGGGTATCATCCCTTAGGGTATCAGTAATATCAATGTATCATGCTCCACAATCTTAGCATATTTTTATCATTCTTAAGGAATTGACTTATCTAAATTATAAAAAAATTAATTCATCCTTGTAGAGGTTCTACTAACACACACCATTAATATAAGTGTAGTAAATAGAAAACATACCATTTAGGGGTCTATGTTCCTCTTTCTTGAACTATTTATCTCATTTACATACATATCCTTCCTCAAAGACATGGACCCTTAGTCCTTCCTTGTGACTTAAACATAGAATTTTCAAAAATTATATATAAATGAGATTGATTGTGTATACACGTAAAAAAGTCCCGATTGACACTATGCATTTAATTATGATAAATTAACACCATTTCTTCTGAAATAACTTCAAATTAACCAATTAATTAAATAATCAACATTATTTAATTAAATTCAACAATTTCAGCTATTAATCAAATAATTAAATTTATTGATTAATTCGCCTTTTTTCTAACTAATTTTCATCATATTTAATTAAATCAAATCATCTAATTAAATCCCCCTAAGTCTTCTTATTTAATTAAAATCTATCACAAATCCCCTAACCTCTTCCAATTAATTAATCCTAAAGCACCTTCTAATCATCATTAATTAAATCCTCTGGCTTTTAACTCCTCAAGAATTAAATTAACCATGGTCAACTAACCAGGTTGCACATGAAATTAATTTCTTCTATTTATCTAATTCCTCTAATTATCCTCACAAAGGCATATTTTGAGGAATATTCCTCTCAACCACCTCTCATTCAATTTCTCTCCAAAGGTTTTCAAAAACCTATCACATCCTCTTACAAATACAATAAATTCTCTTACATCCTCTCAAATCTCAACCAATTTCATTCAATTCCTCTTACACCATTTTCAAATTCTCAACCATCTTCATTTACTTCTCTTCCATCCTCCTCCACTCACACATTTCCCAAAATGTGCTCCACCCTCATCCAATAGAATTCTAAAACTTGTCACATTATCATTAGCTCTTAATTTATCCCGCATTATCAAATCCTCTCACTATTCAACCCTTGAATTCTATAAATAGAAGCATCCTTTTTACAATATGGATCCACAACTTCATGCATTATCACTATAGGCATTTTACTCTATAGCTATCACCATTTCCATCATTTTCAAGCATAGTTTCATCACTTAGCATCAATTTTACACTATGATTATAAAAAAATCATCAAGATTATCAAAGGGATTGGGAAAGGGCTCCTTTCCACATCAAAGGAGCACCACTTCCCCTATGGGATGGAGGTTTAGCTAGTTCAAATTAGATTGCATGCTATCTTTTGTTACTTTCTTGTTATTTTCATGTTTTCTCTTGGATTTGGCTAAAGAATTTCATAGGGAACACTAGATTGATATTTCTTACATGTTTACCAATTGTTTTTTGATCTTATGTTAGTTTTTGCAGGTTTGATGTTCACATTTTGGCACTAGAAGGAGGGCCTGACATCTTAATTCGTGGTTTTTGGCTGATTTTTTTTATTTTTTGCAGACATAGGAACACAATGCCACCTTTGTGCATTTGCGAGCCCATAGAGTGTTTCTTTTGATATCTAGCATCCCCATCACCACATCGTGTCACATTTTCTCAACTTTGTCATGCCACTTTTGTTGCATCATTGCTTTTGAACATTATGTCTTATGTCTTTACTTTTTGTCCACTGAGCGTCACTTTTGAAACTACGTTGCATTCACGCTCTCTGCCTTTTGCAGAGTGCCACTTTTGATTTTACCAGAGCGTCGCTTCTACTTTTCAGCACCACATTTGATAGTTACAAAGTTTTGCTTCTACTTTTCAGCACCACATTTGACAGTTGCAGAGCGTCACTTCTACTTTTCAGTATTGCATTTGATAGTTGTAGAGCATCACATTTACAGTGCAACATTGCTTTTATAGGGAAAGGAGGAAAATCAAGTTGTAGGCTTAAAAGCATTTTTTAATGCTCTTTGTAATAGCGTAGGTCTTCAATTCCTACATTTTACTTCTTGTTCTAGGACCGACTAGATCAATTTGGGCTTAAAATTAATCATCAACTCAAGCTTTGTCAAAGTTGGTTAAAATTGAACCTTAGATACTTACTAGAATTTGGATTTTGGACTAAAATTGAACAACCAACTTCATACTTGGTTTTGGTGCTTTAAGACAAATTCATCTTTACTTTAGGCTTAAAAAGAACTTGTGCCTTCATTGTTTTGTGATTTTTTGCAATTTGTGGCATTTGAATGCGTATGCACTTCTCTCATGCCACTCAGTGATTTTGAGAATCAAAAGCATTCTTTTGATATTGGTTGTCTAAAATCACCTACACACTTCAATTTGGAGCTAAAATTGAACAATCATGTGAGTGTGAAGGAAAGGAATTGTGTGTGCTTCCTCCTAGTGCTTTACGCAATCTAGGTGGTCAAACTACAAATGTACTTCTTCGCTATTGTTTATCTGTAGAGGGCCTGCCTTGGTGGGAAAAAATAATCACCCCAAGGGAATGACCCAACCAATGACAAGCTAAAGTCAAGCTACTCCCAACCGGTATATAAATTTGAATGTTGTAGGAAATCTCAACATTATAGGTGCTCCTATAGACAAGCAAGTGATTCTTGCCTCTTGTGTGGCCACCTGAATGGGTGCCCTGATTAAGAACCAATTTGTGCAAAAGCCAAAATACCTACTATTTGTTGGTGCAAGAACAACCATTCTCAAGCTGCTCCACATTCGTACTATTCAAAGTAGAAACATAATAAATCCTTTTGATCTCCAGATTTTAAGGATTTTGAGATTTGGTGTCCTGAGAAATGAGTGTCATGTAGGGGAGCCAATGTCACCAAATCTCTAGTTGTTCGCTTTGTCTCAGTGTTTGGAGAAATCCAACTGGAGACTCAACAAATATTATCTTTTCTATCCTAGGGTTGTGCAATCTGTGGGTCATTCAAAATACATTGCTTGGATCTAAAACTTTGAAACAAACATTCAACAAAGTCCTCAAAATTTCAAACCCTTCGGAAAGAGAAAATATCCTTGAAGAGTCCAAATATTACTGCTTGTCCCTTGGAATTTTATCCTTAGAGGCTTCTAAATATTTGGGCCCATATCTCAATATTGTTCTCTCCAAAGTCAACCTAGGAAAACTATGGCTTTGACCCTTTTGATTTTCACATAATGGACCTTGTGGAATGAAAAGGAGTTAAGATATAAACATTCAGTTTGAAACTTAAGCAAGACATTGGATGTGGTAAAAGCAATTCATTAATCAAGATGAAATCAATTGAACCCCACACATGTGCTTGCTTATCTTTTGTCTTATGCTTGTAAAAGGTCACTCTTAGGTTCATTTAGGATCAAAAAAACCAATCATTTCATCCATATCAAACATCTATCAACTCCATCCCACAAACAACTTTAGAGCTTTCGAAACATCAATATCTAAACTTGGGTAAATCATCAAACCAAATCAAAATTACCTTGTTTAGTCAGGAGTGTGAGAATGAATCATTTCTCATACCTCTTGTTAAATTAGCACCCCTTTGAACAAGTTCATCCTAAGGTCACATCCAACATCTTAGGGTTTACAAGTTCATTATCCAAATCAAACAATTCAAAATCCTAAATCCTAAAGTCTAGTATTCCTCCAAAGTTCCTAAAAGTTCAACACACATATCATTCACCCCTTTCATCCTTCATCTCATCATTGGTCCTAAACTCCTTACAGGTCAACAAGGTCAAAACACAAGAAAAAAATGGAATATAAACTTGATTCATACATCAAGAGTGATCTAAGTCAACCAAACTATCAAAGCCTTAAAACTCGAATTGATTATCAAAACTCACATTTATACAATCCATACATGAGATCATTATCTCCTACAAACCTAAATGGTACAAAAAATGTGAGTATGCCCAACCTAAATTTTGGAACACCTTTCCCTATGGTAGATTTAAATCAAAGTCAGAACTTACAAATCTATTAACCAAACAATGAATGCATGGGTCTTCAACAAAACAACATTATCCAATCAAATCAATGCATGCCAAATATTAACATACCAAATACAAACTTACCAAACATGAACGTATCAAATACACACTTGGTGAACTATGGGATAGATATGTTTGTGAATCATACCAATTTTGTTCAAAGTCCAAACAATATGTTAACAACTCCATGTATTGATCCAATTCAAGGTAACACCATGTAAAATCAAGGTTACCTAAATCAAAGCAATGTGATTCCCAACCACAACAATGTTCAATGTCAACCTATAATGAAAAATCTAAACATTTCCCCCAATCAAAACATTGTCCAAAATCAATTTGTGCATGATCCCACACAAATACCACAAGTGTATATTCCAAATATACTTGACCGACAACTAAATCAACTACATCAAGTGTGTCAAAATCAAAATCAAGATCAAATTGCTATACTTAGAAAATTTGTTGATTCATATCACCGAGAGACATCTCCACCCAAAAATATACACACTCCCCCATTGGTTAAACCATGTCATCAAAACATTGAGTTATCTCCACAACCTCATCAAGAAGAATATCCCCAATATCAAGAGGTCAGATATCAAGATCAACAAGATCAACAACAAAACCAATAACCACATTTGGAAGATCAATCACCACATATCCAAAATCAATCATGACAAGAGTCTTCTCAACAAGTACAAATCTCATAAGGTAAAAAACATGAATACACTCCTTTGGGAGAGCCAATTGAATTTGTATTACACAAGCTAGTTAATGCAAAACTCATCACTCTTCCCAAAGTAAGTGTTTTCAACTCTATCATAAACTTTTCTTGGAATAAGGGTAGATATTATTTCCAATATCATAGATAAAATCTCCATAAAACACCAAATTGTATTCAACTCAAAAATCACATCCAAGACCTTCTTGATCAAGGAATAATAACTATTGAGGACAATGATCAAGATTCCAACACTAGTGATAATAGTGACAATCTCTCCACCAAGATTATTGAAGACAATCAAGATCTATCCATCAACAAGCACCTTGAGGATGTTTCTACCTCATCCAAAGATCAAATCAACATACATCAAGAGTCACTTTTCAATCATGATCAAAATCCACCAACAATATCCCACAATGATCCATTTCAAGAAATATTAACATCATTTGATCCTATGGTTGAAAATAGTGACAATATCTCCACCACAAATATTGAGGATAATGGTCAAGATCTATCCATTAGTGAGCACCTTGAAGATGTTTCTACCTCATCCAATGATCAAATCAGCATACATCAAGAGTCAATTTTTAGTCATGATCAAAACCCCTCAACAATATCCTACAATGATCTATTTCAAGGAGTGTTAACATTATTTGATCCTATTGACATAATCCAAGATCCATCCTTGATAATGTCTTTACATCACCTAAAGAGTTAGAGGACATATCTCAAGAATTTATTCCAAAGTATGATCACCATCTTTCACCAAAGTCTAGCAATGGTCCTTTCCAGGACATATTGACATCCTTTGACCTCATGGTTACAAATATTTAAGGAATCCTCAACTCCACACTTGATCCAAATCCACTCAAAGCTCAAGAGGATATTGAGCTGCTTCCCATGCCTAATAACGATATCCTAGAACCCTTTGTAAGCAATCCATCCTTTGAAATTGACCCATGTCAAGAACTTGATCCAAAGCATGTCCAAAGCAATTTTGAAATCTTTCAAGATCAAGAATTCATATCTCCAAGATACTACAATGATCTAATGGACACTCTCCAATCTATACAATATGTCACAAATGATGATCATGCCCATATAACACATAATCCTCCATCTACCCATGAGATGCTTTCTTTGGATGGACACATAGATGATCTTCATTCAGAACATGATTCATTTACTCCTAACATTATTACACAAAAAGAGAAAGTTATTGATTCCTACATTTAGGCTAAATTGTCAACATCGAGATTAGATATATCCCAAATTCAGATTAAGGACATCATGTATAAAGATATCTGACATTATCCACTCAAGGAAATAGGTCAGACAAAATAGGATATTCTAGAGGCAATAGAGCAACAAATTGAAATAACATCATTTGTAGTGGTCATTTATCAGAGGATGCTTGCTAAATAGGACATATAAAAATAGGCAGAATCAAAGCATGAAGATACTACTTCCATAGTACTGGGGGCAACTTCATCTCAAGCAAACGTCAACATAGGGAGCATGAAGAATCCTTATGATGAAATTGAGGCCAATACTACAACCAGCCACATCATCAATCTTCATCCACCCATCACCCCATCCATGAATTGTGACCAACATCAAATGAAAGATTTGAATAAAAGCACAAAGAATGCTATTAAAGAAAAAGAAGTTGAGAAGCATAATGGATAAATCAAATACACATGAATACCAAAAAAACAAAGAAATATTATCCCTATCAAAATCCATCAGTCAAAGAAACTATGGGGCAAAATAAAAAAGGGAAAAGTATCCATCAAAGATGTACAAAAAGGAAAATTCAAGCTTCTCAAGCAATGTATAGTTGGTCCTAATTTCATGAACACTTCCATATCCACCCACCGTTGCTCATCTTCCCAAGTTTGGAGAGTCAAAGGTTCCAAATTGTCAACCAATCCATATTTTATTCCTAAACATACAACACCATCCACTCCTCCACGCATGATACCCAATTCTCATGTATTGGCAGCAACCATTCATCACAAGGATTCAAAAGGCATTATATCACGATGTGCATACAAAGATAAAATTAACTTCAGTATCAACAATGTAGATTAGGAATCTCAAAATTTGCATTCAAGTGCATGTATCTTGGAAAAGCAACTTCTTCAAGAATGATATTGGTGGCACATTATGACAAGAGTGTCAATGTCAACACCACCAGGTGGTTCAGCATGAGCATAAATATTGCACAAGAAATTAAAAAAATAAAAAAAATCATGAAAATAGTAAAGATAAAAATCATCCTCTAGTGAAAACCACTATGGTGGTGCTTTGGGCAGCTACCATGATGGAAATCTAGCAAATAAGCATCATGTGTAGAATCGAGCATCTATGTGCATTGATTCAGGTTAAAGTATTTTATCTCATCCATAATAAATCCAACATTCCATCCATCTTATCCATAATAAATCCATTTCATCCATGAACCATTTATCCAACCCATTACCATCTACCTACATTATCTTGATCTTGACAAAATTTTGGTGCAAACTTCACACTTTATTATGGTAAATATTTTGACATGGGTCATTATCATTGATCCTATCCTATCCAACATTATCTGAACCATGAATCACTATCCAAATAAGCATCCTTTGTTTAAACACCTTATCTTATCACAAGATAATCCTTGTCATCCTTTGTGTGCTTACCATATCCATCCACCCACGGTATTCCATACATTGCTAGACACTGGGGGAAAATATTTACATCTTGCTTCGGGAATAAATCTTGATCTATATCTTCCAACTTAGGTGGTGATCCGAACATTGGAAAATGTAAAATCAAATTGGTCAAAACACTTGTGAGAAAAAATTCCAAATCACTAGCCCATGACATATTTTGACAAGATGTTCCTTATCAAGCTTTATCTTTCATTGAACATCAATCCAAACAATCAATATCAGTTACATCTAATTTGTACTTCAACGTCACATCAAATCATTCAAACAAATTTTGTTCCAAGACAAGCTTCAAAATCTTGATCAATCAAATCCAATCAATCCATCATCATCTCAGGATATCCTTCCCAATCCTCGTGTTGCTTAACACTATCCTTGCATTGGTGTGTATCCTCAATAATGTTATCATCATCAATCCATCTGTCAAATCAATCAACCATAACTTGGTTTTCAACAAGATCCCAAATAGATCACTGATATCGTCACACATGTCCATATCCAAATCGTCAAAATCATGTGAACAACCAAAAACATTCAAAACATATCAAAATCCCAAAACAGGTCAAAAAGTCAAAAAAACATCAAACACATGGTATCCAAACTACGTCGTCTATGTGATTAAATGTAAGAAAGGCTAATCTTTGATCAGCCGAGACACAAAAAAAAAAAACATTCATAAGTCTCACAAAACCCAAAAACATTTGGAATTTTGAAAATCAAATCATTCGTAAAACACCCCGAAACCCAAAAATAGACTCAAAACATTGCAAAAACATCAAAAACATCCAAATAATTAAAAAAATCCATCCGTATCATTTCACTTCACCCACAATAATCAATCATCCATAATAAATCAATCATCACCTTCATCCTTTGGCAAAGCAAATAAAAAAAACCACAACAATCAGCAAAAGCAAACTTCAAACATAAAATCAAAATCAAAACAACAAACTTTTAAACACAAAATCAAACTCTTGATCATTCACAAATATGTCAATCGACCTTATATCAACGACCTTTTCAAACAAACTATCAACTTGCCACCATCCAATAACATGTCCTAGGATGCATCCTTCCTACAATGGGCATTATCTATTGGCAAAACACTTTGGATTCTTATCTTCAAAACACATCCCTTTGGCTAGAGGTATGAAGAACATTGGCTTGTTTGTGTACTTCATATTTTCTTTTGATTTATGTTATTGCACCCATTCTAATGACCTCTCGATGATGTCTATCAAAATGATTTAGAGAGACAGGAATGGGGCATTGATCATTATCTTTTGTCTTATGTGCTTGTTGGATGCTCTTGTAATATAACTTGGCAAATACTTGCTTTGATAGGTATGTATGGAGGATATTTTGAACAACTTGTTGACTATTACATGGGAAGGTTTTGTCTTTCTATGTTTTCGTCTGAGATGTTTGAAATCTCTAAAGTACATCCTAATAAGTTTTTGTATGTCGGGTCTTAACAAGGATACTTCTATCTATTTGTTGAGTCAAAGTCCATCTCACTAGATACAACACCACCCTAGTTGTTTGTACCTTGATGCATCATATATATTTTTGTTATCAAAAATATGGAAATTTATGCTCTTTACATCCCCAATCCCTAGATAAGAAAATCATCATCAATCATCATCATATCTAATAAAGTCTCGACGACTCATGGACTTGTTGGACTTCTGCATCTTCTTGGACTCAAGGGTTCATCCATCCATCTTATTCTTCTCACTTCTCTATCTTTAATAACATTTCTATCCTAGTATCAAATATGTGTGATATATCAAAATATACATGAGGCTACCCATGGCCGATGACTATCTATATATCATCAATTTTTTCTACATCAAACATTCAAACTTTCTAGTCCTCTCTAAGTTGAACTGATCTGAAATATTTATCGCGAGCTCAACCTAAAATAAAAAATTTCACTCGATCTCTTGAGGGAGCAGTGTAGCAGCGTAATTTCTTCCACTGGGACAATAGTGAGGCATCTGAAAAATCAAGAAAATTTTGAATTTTGATCATGGCAGTGTTATTCTTTGAACCAACACAATAGGTACCATTGCTTCAAAGAGGGACAAAATGTAGACACGTAAAAAAGTCCTAATTGACACTATGCATCTGATTTTGATAATTAACACCATTTCTTTTGAAATCACTTCAAATTAACCAATTAATTGAATAATCAATATTATTTAATTAAATTAAAAAAAAATAGTTATTAATCAAATAATTAAATTTATTGATTAATTCACCCTTCTTCTAACTATTTTTCATCATATTTAATTAAATCAAATTATTTAATTAAATCCCCCTAAGTCTTCTTATTTGAGTAAAATCAATTAAATCAAATATCACAAATCCCCTAACATCTTCCAATTAATTAATCCTAAATCACCTTCTAATCATCATTAATTAAATCATCCAACTTTTATCTCCTCAAGAGTTAAATCAACCATAGTCAACTAACCAGGTTGCACATGAAATTAATTTCTTTTATTTATCTAATTCCTCTAATTATCCTCACAAAGGCATATTTTGAGGAATATTCCTATCAATCACCTTTCATTCAATTTCTCTCCAAAGGTTTTTAGAAACCTATCACATCCTCTCAAATCTTAACCAATTTCATTCAATTCCTCTTACACCATTTTCAAATTCTCAACCATCTTCATTTACTTCTCTTTCATCCTCCACTCACACATTTCCCAAAATGTGCTCCACCCTCATCCAATAGAATTGTGACACTTTCCGCATTCTCATTGGCTCTCAATTTATCCCACATTCATCAAATCCTCTCATTATTCAACCCTTGAATTCTATA
>CM021102.1:768820461-768946064 GCA_007115665.2 Sequoiadendron giganteum
TATCCACTTCATGAATTTACATTAACAACTCTGTTGGCCAAAAATAAATAATAGATGAATACAAACTCTCGGCCCAATTCATGAATAAATCTCAATGCGCACCAACCTAAATCAGTCACAACATAATGCAAACCTAAAGCAACATCCTCGAACATGCCAAGCATTCAAAAATTAATCCACAAGGATTTACAACACGCTACCACCATCATATCAACCAAGAACATGAAAACTTGAACATGGAAAGGAAAAATCTTTGATCACGAGCACACTAATCAACGTGGACGTACCACAATAATAGAGTATGAGATCAAGAAACGTTAATGAATGTCTCAAGAGCATACACAACAATTCAATTCACCAAAATTACATTCTCTTCTTTCAAAAACACAAACTATAGCAAAAAAATAACTGTAGGAACACAAAAACTCATAACTCGCTCCAATCTTGATGCACACCTCTGAAAATTCCAGAGGATATACTAGATAGGCTCAGTAACAAACCCTTTAATACACAACTTCAGAATACCAACATACAAACATTTTCACCACTCCGATCTTCACAACTTCATAGACTATCTACAACATATTTATTCTAATTTTCTCAATATCCTCAACATATATAACCTTTAAGACATTAATGCTAATAGTGTTGGCATCAATGACAACCACATATCATGAGCAACATAACCACAACATCCAACAATCTACATCTCTATAAAAATTGGTATATGCTAATAGTCAACTTATTATCTTATTTATAGCATTTCCTTAGCTTTTTATACTAAAAAATTCAAGGTAGAGGGTAACATGATTCTTTGAATTGGATACTACATAAAAATTTATGTGTTATAGTCATTGCTTCCATTGTTTGCATTTTCACATTAGGATGCATATTTTTCACAATCAACAGTCTTTTAATGTCTTTCCAAAATTAATATTATTAATAATTTCAAACTTTTATAAACATGTATGGAAAATAAGTACATAAATAAGAAATATATTGTAATAGTTTCTTCAACAAAGGATAAAAAAATCATGTGGACCGTACAAGGATTATGGTGGAACTTAAAATTTACTACCTGTGTGGTATTAATGAGGGGGATCAATAATAATCCTTCCTCACGGATCTTGCACGATCAGATTAAAGGCCCCTAAGGGTACTGCGAGGTCAGCGAAGAGGCAACATGTGGCCTGGTTCTTGAAGCGACGGGGCTAGGTGGGACCCACTGTCCAGTTGCAACCTCTTGTTTTCTTGGGTTGTGATTGGGCATGGTTCTCCCATGGTGCTGATGTGGATTTTCAAACAATTGTTGACTCAATCTGAGTTTTTCAACTTGCCATGTTCGATCCGCATTAACGGTTCAATTTTTCTTGGGTTCCTGTTCATCTGCGTTGGGAGTTCTTGCTCTCTGCAAGTTGTCCTCATTAATGGCGCAAATTTTTTTAGTGGATCCTCGCCTGAATTTCCTACATGTGAACACTATTCTCCTGATAAATACAATGATGGATTGTACACCATGCCTTCGCAAACCAGGAATAATTTGTGGTGGCTACATTAGCCACTAAAATGCTCGAATGCTCGTGTTGCATTCGAGCAATTAATATTATTGCACCAATTAACTCTATAAATGTTCATTATGTTATCTAGTATTATCATCGCATTTTGAGTTGTCCTGTTTGCAGGTGGTCGAGTCTCTCCTGTATTTTGCGAGGTGTTATTTGTAAAAGGACCAGACTCGGGGTGAGAAATTTGCAACCTGATGGGGTACAACTTGTCCTTAGCAAGCCCGAGGTTGTCCATGATACTAATTTTAAAGGGATGGGGAGCTCTAAGTCCCCATTGGTGATGTCTTCTAGTTTTGACGGTGATGGGTCCGAAACTGACTCGGACTACCAAAGTTACTTGGCGTCGATGACCAAGCTGTTGGGGGTCAATGAAGAGCCCCTCGTAGTTTCCCCAATAACTGTGATGGTGCCATGCCATGCTATCGGATCATGTGTTAAAGTGGATAAAAGGAAGCTGGTCTCGCTTCTTCCTAAAGCAAGGACTAGGATCGATCGCCTCTATCGGGGCCGTGTGTCTTGCAAGTAGTTGCAGTCGCTGGGTGTGTTAATTTTGTGTGGTGTGTTGATGTGGACGTACGCGTGCCTACCACACTCTTTTAACTTTAGCTCCGGTTGGTTACAATGGTATAACTGTTTTGATTCCTCGAACTGATTATGGTTTTTTCTAATGATGAGGAATGTCAATTTCAATTTCATTCTAAATGAAATTCAATTTTGGAATGAACAATCTGGCCTATTGCTTTGTTGCTCTCCTATCCTATAAAGGAGATTTGATAGCTCATTGTTAAGGGTTGTTGTTTTTTGGGTCCGAAGGCTTAGAATAGGTACAGTTAGTGGTAATGCAGGATTTTGAAGGTATTATATAGGAAATCATGCTAGGTTGGGAATAGTATGAAATAAGTATACTATGCTTTTGTAATTACTGATATCGAAAGAAATCTAAAAAAATTAAGACATTTTGCTCTCTTGTGTATGGGCCATGGATTATGAATGGATTTATCAAGGGTTTGTTCATTCAGTTTCAATGGTGTAGTTGAAAGTGTAATTTGTTCTCTTGCTTTGACTTAATGAGTTAATCAAATGCTTGAACACAAATTGCATGTTTATGGTTATATGCTCAAGATTCACTACGGAGTAATGTTTTAATATACTAACAAATCTCATGGTAGCAAAGCACTATGGTGATAAGTTCAATTTCATCTGAATTATGTTTTATATGACTCCCACCCAATGGATGAGGCACTGGATAGTATTGTTAAATTCCTTTCAGGTATAGGACTGTGACTCTAAGCACGGTGATTCAATACCCAAACATTTTAACAAATATCAACTGTTATCTCTTTTTGGGATATAGATCTTATGAAAATTAGATCTTATGATAATTTTCAGTCTCCTTGCTTTGGGATATCTGTTATTATTCTTTGGTTTTTCCACAACCAGGGTAATGACTGTCTGTTAGTGTTAGTGGGAACTACATCTGTAAGAAGAAGTGTTCTTACCAATCATGAAACATTCTTATGAACACACTTGGGTTTACCCACCTTGGTTTCACAGAACCAAAAGTGTAGGAGATGTCAATCTTTGACTGACTCTTGTTAGTTGGCCACTAGCCTTTGCAGTTCTTTATAACGGAGGTTGGATACCTCTTACAAAATTGCAAATCCTATGTGGGAAAAACCACCAATAGATTGTAATTAAGATATACACAAAATGGATCTACATTGAAAATTCAGTAGGAAAATTCAAGCAAATACAACTGGTAGATGCAAAACCAAATAAATGTGAAATTGTGGACTATAATGATTGTAGAATATACATAATGGATTTTCTTAAAAGGTTTTAGAAACTTTCAATCAAATGCAATTGGTAGATGCATAGAAAAATTTCACAACCTTCACCAAAATCCTTGTAGATTTCCTTAATATGGGAGATTTGGAACAAGGTATAGACATCCATCAAAGCATAATATGAAGATGAATTTTCTCAAATGTTGTGCTTGTAGACTCCATTTTCAAATCTATGTAAAATGTGGGAGGATAGACAAATCTTGTGAACTATTTGACAAAATATCTCAAAGAATTGTAATCTCATGGAATACACTCTAATTAGAAAAGTTGCATCACCACCCTCATAAAAATCTCTCTATTTGTTTTAGTTTCTATTGTGTTACTCAATTTGAAACTTAATTGTGATACATTAAGTTCATTGTCAAATTGTCATTTGTGTGTCAAGTTTGTCAAAATCCAAAATGATCAATTATTAATAAAATCATGGATCATGTAATATTGGGATGGGTGACCTCCTAGGAAGGCCTAGTGCTTCATCGCTTTGAGAATCATTTAGACACAATGAGTGCTAAGTGGACCATTCATTATCATGAGAGATGGGTTCTTGTGAAACACTACTCATGAAACATGGGTCAATGAGTTTGACTTGTAAAAATACATAATTGAATCCTGATAACAATATCAAAATTTGACACAATGTGAAAAATACTTCCTACTTGTCAATAGATCATGTTGTCAAAATCTAGAATTTCAAATTATGAATTCTTTGTAATTACTCAATAGATCATGTTGTCAATTGAACCTATTGGCATTTTTTTACTGCAACCCACACGTGTTCCTATAAGCTCCTATGAACTCCCCACATTCAATAATAAAAGACTAGGAACAGTATGGCCAACTTTACGAGAATAGCAATAAGGCTAATTCTCCTACACTTCGAACTCTGTAAAATCCAGGAGGGTATTCCCTAACATGTGCTCTTAACATACAACATTTAACCAATTCATTTAATTTGCACACAGGTAAGCAACAAATAGATCCCCAATTAATGTTAAAGGATCAAATCCTTTAAGAAATTGGCTATTCCTTAAAAAAGACTCATGTCCATTTAACAGAGAATCGCAAACTTCACATAAAGTAAATTGATAGGAAATGTTTGAGTAAACTATCCTGATGCCATAACACAAAACATATGAGAATAAAACGTAATCAGAATTCCAATGCCATATCCCAACGCAAGGAGTCAAAAGAGAAAACTGAACTACATGGTAAATTTCATTTTGAACACTTATGATCTATTGTGAATTGCATTACAACCCATATATCCATAGCTGAGTTTATTACTCCTTTATGAATCCTATTTGTAATATTGCATGAATTTACTGGTTAACTGGAGCATTTAACCGATCCTTTGATCCAGAGCTGTAGTTAAACATAATTCATAGTAAAGAACAAATGAAAATCAATGAAAATCATCTTTGATCGATATTTCATTAATAATACATGTAACATAACACAATAGGAGACAAAATAAACTCCAAATATTCACGAGTTTGATACAGACATACTCAAAAACCCCATGATTAACAAAGTTCTCCAATTTGACTCAAAACTTTTTAAAACCTAGACTTACAATTCATACTCTCTATATTACTAGACTCTTATTTCCCATATCTTGGATATTTCAATCGACCACTCTCTCAGCCCAGAATTCCCTTTTATAAAATAAGGGAGCCAACAAGCTTCAGGTCAAAGAGTATACATATCCATTTGTAATTGGACCGCTAACTCCTGATTCAGTTACAATTCTATTATGTGAGAGGAGAGCATAAGACAAAGATCATCATTAGTTGATAAGGAGGAAAGAAAACATCGCTCCAAAGGCCGCTCCCCATACATCGAAGGCATGCTTAGCCATTATAGTATTAACTCCACCTCAGCACCCTGTAATTGGAGTCAAAAGGAGAATGAAATTTTATAATATAATATCTAAGGCCAGACCTGTATTATACATGACCAAGTTGCAATTCTCGACTATAACACTCATAATTCCAGTTCATCAGTGAACACCTTTTTCCATAATTCAAACTCCTCCTCGGAAGGCCACTAGAAAGCCACAACCTGATCAACCTTGTTTTGATAGGGAGCATACTTTACCATTATTGATGTAGCCTTTTTATCAAAGTTCTCTAAGAAACTTATAACAAAATACAACTTTTCCAATGTATTCTCTAGCATGCGGATGTCAACATTTTTGCATATCTCATGTGTTTGAGACATCATTATATTGTTCATTTTCTCCTTCCAAACCTGCAGGGGTTTGAGTTTATCTTGACTATGTAAAATATGAGGCAATGGGGTCAGGTCCTTTCCATCATACACATCTTTCAACAATTTAATCTTGGATTCCATTGGGGCGGAAAATCCCTGAAACTTCTGCTCAACAATTCCCTTGACCAATTTATATGTTGCAATAACATTAGGATATTTATCACCATGATGTTTTTCCCCTACTACCACAAATCTCAACTTCTCCATTCTAGGGCTCCATTTGTTTAGCAATTAGATGGCCAATTCTTTATCCCTTGGAAACATTTTTAGTGCTTGCAACATTAGGACATAATTTAAATGAGCACTGTTTAGCTTACTCTGGACCGTTCTGTTTAAATGTTTCAAAATAGTGTTCACTATCACTGCATTGTTTCTCCCTGCTGCATCCTGGATTTGCTTTACCATCTCCTTATATTCTTCAACCTGATGAATCAGTTTCTCCCTAGAAAGTCCCCCTCCAGGGCTAGTAGCCCTCTCAATAGCGATAGGCACTTGTCCCATATTATATGGAACAATAGCCAAAGATTGTGCTTGTGCAAGAGGTTGAGACTGCTCTACTGGTGGGTCGGGAACAGTGTGGCTAGAACTGGCTTGCTTTTGAGATCTCATGGTATCCATTTGTTGCCTCAATAAAGCCAATTCAGTTTCTAACTCTGCTACCTTTTGTTGACTCTTATTATATTCAATAATAATGTCATTATATTGGCCTCTTAGAGTATCCCGCTCCTTGGTCAAATCTTCAATAGTTGCTCTAGTGAATTTGGCAACATTCATGACCATATCAGCAGCTTCCAATGCTGGGGTGTCAACAACTCTCCTCACAACCAAGTGACCACTGAAGTCAGAAGGTTCTGCAACAATTGGCTTTTTAGAGCCAGTAGATAGGGACCGAATTTCCAATGTATCCCATTCCTCACTAAAGGCCAATCCCTTGAGTTCCAATGTAGCCTCCTCTTCAGTAGCAAGAACTGGCTTATTAGCCCTTCTTATTGTGTCAAACACCATAGCATCAGCGATATCCCATTCTGGGAGTAGCAATAGTCCACTTTTTTGTACCAATTCTCGGCCCTGCTTTGGTGTTATTGCTTTGAATCTTTCTCTCATCTGTTCCCTGACCTTAGCTTGAATTATCTTCTCTGGGAGCTCTGCTTGTAGACTTCTCTCATGTGCCACCTTCTCAGCATATAATGCAATATGTGCTCTCCACACAAAATATTTAAAAGCACCGGTTTAAATAAAAGAGTCATCCATCATGAACTCTCTGTAGGCTTCTATTCTCAAGTCATCATTGCTTGTTATTCCTTTGATTTCATCTTTTCCTAACCTCAAATAAACTGTACCTGAACTTGTTGCAATGTCAACTGGGTCTAATGGCATTTCAGGATGTATTTCATCTAGTGTGACAATAATGTCATCATCCTCATCACCATCACAATCAAAAAAATTTACCCTTTCAACCCTTTGCCTCTTTGGTGATGGTGGGCAAGCCTGTTCATAAAAACTTGGAGGAGAATCCAAATCAACAACATTTGGTACTGAGTGCCTTGAAGAAGATGGTGCAATATTTCTAGCAACATCTTTAGCCCTACTTCCCTTTCTTCTAGAAAAAACCTTTATCTTCTTTTGGGGCTGATAAGTAGGCCTGTCCTCTTCCTTTACCTAAGGGTACTCCTCGATGGTTTGTGATTTTCCCCTTTCTTCCACAACCCTTTCATCTTTCAAAACCCCAACCAAGCTCTCAAAATTATCAATAGCATACATTACCCTACTAAACTCATCTTTAGCATTAGGTATGGGATTGCAACCAGGTATTTTCTCCTGCTTACTTTTTACCATTTTAGAGTAGGCAATGTATAGTGCCTTTCTATCATCTTGTAATTCCAAATCAAAAATATTCTTGATGATTTCCTTAGGAAAGTAGAAGTTGTGGACAAAAGCTCTTGTCTGATGTTTTGCCTTCATTTGAGAGATAAAACCCTTAGGATCATGATTCCTGGGGTGCACAGTCCTTAGCCTATAAGGCCCAAGTAATTGATGCAACTCCTTCCATCCTCCCTTTTCCATAACAAAATCGGCAAATGTTGTATATTCAGGGAAGAAAGAACCTTTCTTCTATTTAGCTCGCAAGTGTACTTCCTGAGTGCCCCCCAACTGCCTCATGATTTCCAAAAATCCAAGTCTAAGGGGCACCTCCCTTGGCAGAACCTTTGGATTGACATTAGTGCCAAAAACCCTGAAAACTGTGGTATTACGATAGGGGAAAATGTGTCCCCAATTGTGCACTATGTTCAATTCAGGCCTTCTCTCCATCGACCTCAAGAAGTCATGAATTTCTTTTGGGATCCTTGGGGGGTCACAAACTAGAGCTTCCCTTAATTTAGATCCAAATATATTATGTAAAGTTACATAATCAAACTCATGATCATGCATGTCAAGAATCCTAGTCCAATATTGGACAGGCATTTCAATGTTTCCTTCCTTCTTCTTTAATTTCATATATTTTTCGAACACAGCCTGACCCCTATATAGAAACATGTGGATTAACAAGGAATACCATCTGAATCCAACCCAATTCTTCCCCTCCTTTAGGGCTACCAGACCCGTGTGCATCTTCTCTACCAAATAAGTGGCAAAATCATATATTACATTAAAACTTGGGTGCTGGAGATTTACTGCCATATACATAATATCGGTAGGCAAGGTTTTCTTTAAGCTGACTCCCAGAACTTGACATAAAGCACAAAAAATCTTCTTGAAATAATTGGTGAAATAGCCCACAAAAAAAGGTTCGGGCTCATTTCTACCAATTACTACCTTCTTCTGATTTTTTCCTCTTCCTGAGACTGCCAAATGAGGTATTAAGAAGGATGTTCTGAACAAACCCCTAGTATTTCTATATTCTTGTCTGAAAACCTCCAAGTCGATAGGAACCATATCCTAACTCCATTCGTGCAATTTGAAAATCTCTGCAATTTCTTCTTTGGTTATCTTAATCATCTGCACACCAACATGTGTTCTGACAATTCGGGCCATAGGGTCATATCTAGCAGCAATGTCCTTTAAAAGATCTACATCCATATAAACATTAGGAACCACCAATTTACCCAGGTCTAACCTCCAGGAGTTACACAAAGGAACCAAAAAATTCCTGTTCCCAAACGAATTGGAGAACAACTGCCACCCGGTGTATGGTAACTCAGCATTTTGAATTGCACATTGCTTGTTTGTCAATCCTTCCAAGATTCGATGCCCATAGAACAAAACCTTTCCCTCCTGATTCTTGCTAGTAGAGGGTTGTAAGAAATCAATAATATCTTGGGATAAAGACCTGGTAGTGGTTTCAAAACCAAAAATTTGGGCCTTGATTGCCATTTATACTAGACTAATGATAATTCAAACTAGGGTTTGCTTATTTTCAAATAGCAAATAATTACAATTTTCTCCTTTAGCCTTAACAGAAAATTCTTCAATATTCAAAAACCCCTAAAGCAATTATCTAGACAAGCTCTAAAAGCGAATCTATTCAATCAATTCTTCAAGAACAAAGACATGAAACAATCACGAATTGCCCAGCAAGCAACCATAAAATATTCTAAATTTATAAGAAATGGCATACGTGAAACTTACGATTTCAATCACAGAACATCCAGGGCAGCGAAATTGAGAAATCATAACCATAGCTTGCTTCACTCGATACCAAGCAATTCTTCCTCAATGTAGAGATACAGAACTGAAATAGTAATTCACAAATTTTAGCATTTAATTATGCAGGTAGGGTCGAACTTGGCCATTACTATTCACTCACGCAAGATAAAACGGCTATCGTACAATACCAGTTTATTTTTAAATACGAGCCGTTGATCAATTGCAACATTGGCTAGGAGAATGGCTCAGATTTAGTCAAAATAGTTTGAAAATGCCATGTTCTCCCTCCAATCACCAAACGGATAGGATATTCACCTATCGAGCACCACATCAGCATGAAAATGGGCCCCACCTTTGTTATCAGTGCACAACATCGAAGTCCACGCATCGCCAAATTGCACACCTCGCAACATTATTGAAACTGTAGTTTTAATTACGCGAGGTCAGTGAGGAACGACCACGATGTGTCGGTACGGAAAAAACTGTTGGCATCAGCCTTCATAATCGATCAACGAGCAAAACTGGTCCCCACCATCAAATGTGACAGATGGCAGGATCTTGCACACCTCACACCATATTTGTGACGTTAGCAGAAACCTTGCGAGGTCTGCGAGCAACGGTCAAGATTGAAATCACTTCATCTGATGGCCGCACAATTTGCACACACAAAAATGTTATTTCGCTTGACTTTTTAATAGTTGTTTTATTTTACAAAGGGTGTTTTTAATGATCATCAATCTTCCTACAATTGATCTTGACCGCTCCCCGTGGTCTCACGATGACATCACCACTGATTGTTTGGTGATTGCGATATCACGGACGAGCGCCATGTGTCCCAAGCTGCCGATGTCGAAAAGGGATTAGTAAAGCGTTTAGTATTTGTGTCAGACTTAAATACGTTATAAAGTGGGTTACTAAAACAACTGCGAGATGCACGTGCTCGAGATCGATGGTGATGTTATAATCCTGGTAAAAAGTTGCTTGACGGTTATGTTTGGTGCTATTGACTGCTATATTTTTAATGACTGTCGATCTTCCTACGATTGATCCTGATCGCTCCCTACGATCTTGCGATGACATCACCGCTGGTTGTTTGGCGATTGCGATATCACGGGAGAGCGCCACGTGTCCCAAGCTGCCAATGCCTAAAAGGGATTAATAAAGCGTTTAATATTTGTCAGACTTAAATACATTATAAAGTGGGTTACTAAAATAGCTACGAGATGCACGTGCTCGAGATCGACAGTGATGTTATAATCTTGGTAAAAAGTTGCTCAACGGTTATGTTTGGTGCTGCTGACTGTTGTGTTTTTAATGACCGTCGATCTTCCTACGATTGATCCTAACCACTCCCCGTGATCTCGTGATGATATCACCACTGATTTTTTGGTGATTACGATATCACGGGCGAGCGCCACGTGTCCCAAGATGCCAATTCCGAAAAGGGATTAATAAAGCATTTAATATTTGTGTCGGACTTAAATACATTATAAAGTGGGTTACTAAAACAACTGCGAGATGCACGTGCTCAAGATCGACGGTGATGTTATAATCTTGGTAAAAAGTTGCTCGACAGTTATGTTTGGTGCTGTTGACTATTGTGAGTGAACACGATTATCGATTGTAGGAATCAATGGTTGCCCGCCATTGCATGATCCAAAGATGCAGGATGTTTAGTGATCACGATATCACGGGCGAGCGCCACGTGTATTCCTTTGGCGCTGCTTCTATGGTGGGCCCTCGATGCTGACATGGAGATTTCATCAGCCCTTTTGAAGATGGTCATTCGATGATCTAACAAAAATAAAAGATCGACGACTGAAGTTTAAATTCGCATCAAATGTGATTGGAGCTATTGGGGTGACATGCAAATGAGCTTTAATGGCGAACGAGACGTCTACTACCTCAATTCAATCGACATAAAGTATCTGCTCTTTTTCTATCTTCATCACAAAAGCATTCAAGTATTTTCCAAGCAGTTCAGAGCCAGAGATAAAGTTTTTCGAGTGATCACTGTGAAGTTTGGTTCTCTACAAGGCTCGAAATCCCGTGAGTTGTTTTCTAAACTGCTGGGTTAATTTGACTGTGTCTTTGTGAAGTGTTCTATTGTGCTGGTCAAGGGGTTTTTTTAATTATTGTCGTAGGGTTACTGATTCATTTGAATTATTGGAATTGCAAAGTTGTGTTGTATTTTTGTGTTCTGGGTACCCCTAGTTTCTTCGAGGATTTTATTTTTTAAAAGAAGCCCTAGTTGTTTAAGATGGCACCACCGAAGCAACACTCTGGCCATGTTGATTATTTGAAGAGGAATTTGTATGATGACTTCCTGGATCAACTCCCATTGTCAACAAATGACAAAAAGAGTGGTTTGGTTTTAATGAATGGAAAGACCCTAGGTGAAGGTCTACTATGCAAAAATTATAACATTGTGGATGCCAAGATTCCTATGATTGGTCTTGAAATGTTTAGGCTATGGTATGGACAGTGAAACTTACCTCACCCCTTCTCTAATGCTTGGAGATATGACATGGGGAAAATAACAGTGCCAAATGCGTTCCTTGATGTTGACTTGCTCAGAGTAGTGGCAGCATGGTATGATCCTGTGACAAGGGTCATAAGGGATAATGATGGTGTAATTCTGCTAAGCCTAAATGCAGATGAGATTTGGCAGATTTTTGATTTGACTGAGTATAGCCCTTTCTTAGTCCAAATAGATTTTGAGAAGATGAAGGAGGAGTACAAAAGGTTAAAGCCTTTTTTCAGATTGAAGTTGCTTCCTCTTCACCTGGCCAAGGCAGGAAGTTCAACAATTCTTATCAGCCCAAATGACCAGGAGCCTTTCAGGTTGAGCTGTTTTGCTAGTCACTTCCTGGCAACATTTTATTCATTGTGCCAGATTTTAGGGTTCATCCCTAATACTATGATGCCAATTGCGTACATGTTTATGGGAGCCCAGATTCAACATCCCAACTTCTCTGTGGTATATGACTTTGCATCATTCCTGTCAGAGAAGATGCATGAGGGTTTGATGAAGCTACATGTGGGGGATACCAACACTCCTTTTTTCTGGTACTCCATGTTGATGCATATGTTCCTGTACAAGAATGTTGTTTTCTTAGAAAATATGGAGTTGAGGTAGGAGGTGAATGGAGAAAGGTTACCAGTATAGGTGTGGAGTGCAGATTTGTCTTACAACAGGGGAGGTGCCAGCTTTATGCAGTTTGATAACTGCTTTGCCTCCAGACTAAGGGCTCGGTTGGTGGTAAATGTGCCAAGAGTCCCTAAAGATTTGCATGAATTCCTCCGATCGAAGGTGAGGAAGCCTAATTTAAAAGTGTGTCACAATTGGGGTGATATCATCTTGTACCCTATAAGCACTATCTTGAGGGTGTATGGTTTCTAGGGAACCCCTCATATCCTCCCCTTTAATGTACCATCAACGATGGGGTTTGCTGAAGTTATGTGGCAACTAGGTTGTATTCATGAGGACAACCTAACAAAGAAAGGAAAAGGGACTTTGTTCCCTGACTACACTGTTGTTTCTGATTTTGTCTGTTCCAAGGGAGGATGGGTCCACTTCGGAAGGTTTTTTGATGACTTCAATTTTAGGAATGGTCCTAGGAGACAGCATGACCCTGAGGGATTCTTTGCATTGTTCAGACAACAAATTAAAGGTGGCAAATTTGCACATGAATTCAACTTTCCTAAGGACCTAATCAGAAATGAGTTTGATTTGAATAGGTAGGAGTTGAATAAAGAAAAATGGATTGCATATGAAAAGCTGCTGGCTATAATACATAAAATGGATCCAAAATATGATCCATTAATGGAGTTCACTCCATTTCACAAGAGAATAGACTTCTTAATGGCTAATTTCAAAAGTATCATGGCCACCTTGATGACCAAGAGGGTTAGTTTGGAATTAGATTTTGGTATAGAAAGACCAGATGTGAGGCCTGAAGAAACAAGACCAGCTTATCAACCACTAGTTGACAGGCCTCTATACAAGAGAAAGAGGAATGCGAGTAGTGTTGAGGATGAAGGGGATAATAAGGGAAAACAAGTCATGCAAGCATCATCACAGCTGGGTCCAAGGATCAGAGCACCCAGAGGGATAAGGATTGTGGATCTAGATTCACCACCAAGAGGTGATCCTGCAGTGTTACCATCAGAGCCAAGCCCTAAGAGGCAGAGAGTTGAGGAAACGCAGGAAACTCTGATGGATGAGATAATTGTGACTGATCAAGACATGTAGGTTGGTATCCCTTCCCCTCCTAGATCAACACAATTGGTGCTTTCTGACATGGATGTAAAGGGGAAATGTGTACAAGATGCTAGGATGGAGGTCTGCAAGGCATTCTTGGACGATGATGCATTTGTAAAGACTCCTGTATTCTTGCAACTAGTTTGGAGGATGAAACTAGAAGAGTACCAGAACAAATGCAAGAGTAGGAGAGAATCGAGACCTGATAGGTCTGAGCAGGAGAATGATGATGAGGTCAAGGCCAAATTAATGGAAGAATTCAAAGGCATCCCTCCTGAGGAGGGAAGAAGACTTGTGACTCAGGCTGGTGTCTTACTTTTTCCTGAATGGGACATAGCTGATGTGGTTGCATTCAATGCTATCTTACAGTCCAAGCACCCTATACAAAATAGTGAAGAAGACGTTAAGGCAGCTCTGCAGGACTCTACCTTCAGTGAGGAGTATGAAACTCTAGCCATATGGGAATTGGCACCCCAGGGCAGAAAGCCAAATGTAATTGATATTAGCCCACACCTAAGGGGAGGGCTAATCATCAAGAGAGCTTTTGAAACTTCAACAACAGAAGCTACAAGCCTGACAATGAATGTGGCCAAATTGGCCCAAAAGATAGCTGAGAGAGAAGAGGTTGAAAAGAAGAGTCTGATGGAGAAATACAATATGATAATTGCATAATATAGTAGGATGTAGCAAAGGAATGTTGAGCTACAATCTGAAGTAGATAGGTTGAAATATGGGCAGGTGGGAGAATCCTCCAGTGCTCCTGGTATCAGAACATTACCTTCTATTGCAGGATCGGTCCCCCATACTAATCCAATTGTTTCAACTCTGGGGTCCCCCATCCAGGCACCTGCTCTTAGTCCTACACTAGAGCCAGTTGAAGAAGAAGTTGAATATTCTGTGGATCCCACCAAGAAGCAAATGCTGAATAGGATCACAGAATTGTAGGCTGCCTTAAAGGCAAGTGAGGATGATGCAATTGCCAAACAAAGTGAGGTGGTTGACATAGTTTTGAGGCATCTTAATGAAAAGGTTGATGGTAAATTACCATCTGTACATTCTTTGTATTCTTTATTCTTGGATGGAATAAAAAATATCAATAGGGATCAGGAAATAGTTTTGCCTTTGGCTGAGAAATGGATCCCTAGGGCAAATGATCTGGATATTATGTACAAAGCTTCTAGGTTTGATGCGGACAATAGACCCCAATCATTGAAGCCTACTCAAAACTTTGTAAAATCATTGAGCAGATTCCAGGCCCTACCTAATGATTTTAGTAGAAGAATTAGAGAGCTGATAAAGAGCTTTGATGACTGGAATGATACATTTTTTCCAGACATTATTGATGCACAAGGAAATGTTAAGACATTGCAACAGTGGCAGGATGGGGTAGAAGAAGTTATCAATGCACAAATCAAATCGATTTGTGATGATTCAAACTATGATTTGCTGGTAAATAGTATGGATAAGATAATTAACACCAGCACATTCTTAGAGTTTTTTGAAAGGGAAGCCAATCAGGTTGTAGTGAAGTACACACCTTCCAATACTAAGGTGAATGAGGTCATGAAATTTTGCTGGCCAACGGATGAAGAGTATCAGAGATGGGTGGACAAGTACTTAACCGAAGAGGAGTAAAACAATGTCTATTACCACAGGATGGATGAAGGAATGCCAGATGATGATGCAAACAATTTTGGAGACAGCCACAGGAAATGATTTAACAATGGACAGGGCATGTGAACAGAATGAGAAGATGTTCAAAATGGAGCTAGCCATAAGGAATGCACTGGAGGATGCTGATACACACAAGTGGCCAACTTACTGAGATTATCTGTCAAAACATCTATTTATGGCTTAATAGAGCATAATTTCTAGTTTGTTATTATTGTTAAGCAAAATACATTTCTCAAAGGACGCGCCCTTTCACAATTTTGATATATTTATATCTATTTCATAATGTAAAACAGATATAGGTGGATAGGAGAAAGATACAGCAATGAAACTTTCCTTTAAAAGAATCAGATGCATGTATGGATTTTGATGAAGTTAATGAAGATGTTTGAACTTGTGGCGTAATCTTGGTATCAGCTATTTGTGGAATTATACAGTTATCTGGTTGTCTCCATTTTGATGCTTTTCTATTGTCTAAATTGATATATGAAGCATATAAATATATTCAGTTTATCGATACACATTTGTTGTATTTGTGTGATGTGATTATTTGGTTCTTTCAAGTAAAGATTAAACCCTTCTAGTCAATCACAGTAACTGAAGAGTATTAATTGGATCAATAAGAAGAATCACATAACTAGGATTGTCATTCTATCTCAAGTAGAGTTTGTCAGTCATTTACTTGCATATTTATACAAGTTATAAACTACATCTATGTGCCAAACACTTTGAATTATTGCCATCATAGATTACACTTTTATAGATCTTCATTAGACTCCATACACCCAACAAGTCAGTGGTCTCACGCTTTCATCTTTTGGTTTATCCATTTTATTTTTTACATCTGTTAACTGAACATATTCTAATATAATTCAAATATAATTAAAATTAAAAACATCATAAATTAATTATGTAACCACATAAGTCAAATATAATTCTATCAAGAAATTAATATCAAATAGATAATACAATCACATAGCTCATACATTTCAATGTCATTGATCTTCTTCTTCATCCAACTCTTTGTCTATATCATCCGATCCAGATTCAACATTGTAAGGATTGGTCATATCATCATCATCGTCATTGATATCAGTTTCGATAATGTCATCATCCACATGGATATCATCTTCATGAACATTAACTCCTACATCATCATGATCTAGTTCCTCCTCTTTGACATCTTCATCAGGCACATCATCAACTAACTGTTGATCTTGATCATCATCTACATCATCTTCTATTTCTTCAGTATCTTCTTCTTCCACCACATTATACTTTACTGGCCTTCCTCTTGGATCATGTCTAACAACATATGACCAACCTGCTTTACCTGGAACCTCTGAGTAAAATACCTGCTCACATTGGCTTGGAAGAACATAGGGCTCATTTCCAACTCGCTCAAAATACCTTGTATTAACCATGGTAAATCCATTATCATGTTCAATAACAGTTCTCTCAGGATCATTTTCATTCAATCATAGCCTATACCATAGGACGACGAATAGAACTAATTTGAAGGACTTAAAGTCACACTCCAAAATCCCATAGTATTGATTTTTTGAGACTTTTGGATGTATGTCGCTTCTAGATGAAACATTAGTCACCTGGAAGACTGCAGTTATCCTAGAATCACAAGTTTTCTTCGTGTCATCCAACTTTTTGATTCAAAATTTACGACCATTGCACCACATAGCCTTGTGGTGTTTCACCTACAATATGTCAAACATGTAAAACTTATTGCAATATCGTCAGTTGATAAACATATTTATTCTTGGCCGAATGTATGCAAAGAAAAAAAAATCTCAACATATATATACATCAATATAATTGAAAATAATTAAATAATATGGGTGATTAATATATTTATACATACTTGTTTATCTCTTAAACCATATGCTAAATCAATTTCCCTTGGTGTAACATTGGAGTCTCCATTACGATGAGCTTCTTTAACCAATGAAGCCACACCTTCCCATGTTAATGCGCGACCAGATTGTTGACATCGTTCAATCCATACCGTCATCCAATCAATATTGTTTGCGATGTACAAATGTAGTGCATCCCACTCTCGACCAACTATATAAAAAAAAATTGAAATTCACAAACGACGTATAATTAGTTAATTACCACGGTATACGACCTTAATTTATAATTGATGAATATTGAAAGATTAATAATTAAATAAGTACAATATACATAAAAACCAAATGTAAAATGTATTCTAATCAATCTCCATGACCATCTTATAATTACCTGTCACTTTCCTCAATCTACCTTTCCCCATCAGGTACTCCCCTTCAAATTTTTTAATGGAGTTGGGATCCCAAATGCGATCTACATGGATCTTTGCTGCAAACTTAGGAAGATATTCAATAATGTACACCATGGTCTGGTATACCATGTATCCCTCCACCATAGAACCCTCGGGATGTGCTCTTTGTCTAACCAAAGCCTTCAAAAATTTCAAGTGCCTCTCAACCATCCACATTGACCTTGTGTGTATAGGTCCACACAATTCAATCTCCTCAACTTGGTGTATGAGGTAGTGTTCTTGTGCATTGAAAAATGTTGAAGGTAGACACTTTTGCATTTCACACATTAGACAAGGAATTTTTCTCTTCCAATAATTTGTATCTTCTTTATGGATTGCTTTAGATGACAACCATCTACAAGTGATTCAAGACACAAATATATTAATGAGATTTAACAAAAATATACAACGAATTGAACAAATATCGCTACTTACCTCATGTATTTTCCAAGATCATATATAACTTGCTTGACATTGTTGTCGAAGTTGTCTGGGAGAGATAGAGGTAGAACGTACTACAACAATTATAAAATGATCTTTTCATTAATATTTTTCCAAAAGTAGTAAACATAATACACTGAAAAGTACATGTAGTATACATATATATATATAATATACCAGAATAATTACCTTAATGAAGGTATGCCAATCATGCATTTTCATCCCTGACCCAAATTCACCTTTCTTTGTTATGATATTGTTTATGTTCGCAACAAATCCTGTGGGAAATCAAAATTTTCATATGAATTCTTTTATAGCATTGCTTTGCTACTCCATTAATAACCAAGGAAGGGCACTTATATTAATTTGGTCTCCATCACTATTTAATTGAATGACATTTTTCATTGCATGATTGGCTTCTTGAATGTCACTACAATTTTTGAAATTTTTTTCTTTGTCATGCCTTCCATCCAATATTTTCCATAACGTTTATGTCATATTCTTTCTAATATGCATTGTATCAAACAAATGCACAATTTGTAGCTGCTCATAGTAGGGCAACCTACTAAATTATCTGGGATAACTTTTCAGTCCCTGTGGAAGCCGACCATTAATGCCTTGATGACCTTCATGAAGCATATAAGTTAAACAAATTAACAATGACAATCATTGTCAATTACAACATGATCACAAAATAAAAATAAAAATTCAAAACATATCATAAATGATAGATAAACAATTTGATCCGATGTATAACCTTGACGATTAATTCTATTATATTCCAACTTCCATAGGCGAGGTGTCATTCTTCGTGGTTTTGATGTAGTCTCTTCTTTCCCATTGAAAATATGTTTTTCAGTAGTTCAATACTTATGATTTCTGTGGAGGAAGTGCCTATACTCATCAAACACCTACTTTCCTAAACTTGTTGAATGACGAGATTTCATCTTTGGACCACAAATTGGACATGCAAATTTTCCCTTTGTTTGAAGACCTGCAAATCATATATAATTGGATTAAATATGTCAATTTTTATAATTATATATAATGAATAGATTATTTAAAAACAATGCATGATATCTACTACATAAAATTAAATATCGTTAAAGTCATGCAGTCAAACGTTATAACATATTAGAAAAATGTGTTAGCCCTGGGGCATCATGAATTGTCCATACAAGCATTGCATGGAATTGAAATTGTCTTTGTCCTATTGGTCTAGATATGTCATACATAGTGACGCCATTCCATAACTTTAGTAACTCGTCGATAAGAGGCTCAATATATACATTCATATTTTTAACTTGGTACTTACCTAGTTGAATGAACATAAACATTACATAATTATTATAACCATTTTACTGCAGTATATATAAATTCATGTACATGACTATTAAATGAAAAAACATATAAGTCATTATGCAACAAATAAGATAAATGAGATGCTACTACGTTAAAGAAAATTGATGTAAACAAATACCTGGAACAATCATTGCCAACATTATGTGCTCCCTCTTTATTGACATCCATGGAGGAATGTTATTGTTGATAACAAAAATAGGCCACATCGAGTAAATAGATCTCAACTCTCCAAATGGATTGACACTGTTCGCTGCCAATGAAAGCCTGAGATTATGAGGTTCTTCTTTAAAGTGTGGCCATTTTTCCTCCATGTCCCTAAATGCAGAACCATCCGCAGGCATTCAAAGAATCTCACCTCCACTTCTATTACGTGCATGGTAATCCATAAATTGCGCTAAGCTTTCACACCTAAATAATTGTTGCATATGTGGAATAATGGGAATATAACGAAGAACCTTGCGAGGCACCTTTTTGTTAGTTGATTTGTTCGATATCTACTGATATGACATTCTGAGCATTCTGTTGCAAATTCATGTTGTTTATGATATATAATATTATCATTGGGACATGCATCTATTGCTTGATACTCCATTCCAATATCTTTCATAATGCTAGATAAATCTCAGTATGAGTGAGGTAAAATATTTGATGGTGGTAACAAAAATTCACCAATCAATCTACAACAAAAAATAATTTCTTAATATAAAGAATATTAATGGTACATACTTCATCCTTTATTTACTAGCGATGAAATAACAACAATTAAAATAGATGAAAAAAAATGACATATATGAAATACCTTAACATCCGTGAGATTGCTATGTTGGATAAACCATTCATAACCTTCAAGTTCACCAGCAACAATACAACAAAGAGAAGAGTTGTTTGGGATCCTTCATAAAGGGGCTCGTATGCTTTCTCAAGTACAGGTAAATCATGAAAATCATCAAAGTCATCTCGATCAACATGATCAGATGTGCCACTACATGTGTCATGGATCAATGTATTTGTACCATCATCTTCAATTGTGTTTTCTGGTGCATGATCATCTTCTTCCATAGGATCATTAACTTCATCTTCGATATTCATAGCTCCATGTTCCTCCGCTTGCAAAACCACATTCTCTGGGCCGTGATAATTCATATCGTGTGCCCTAGGGCACCCCACCTTTATAATAATGACAGACACAAATAAACCATGATCATGATCAAGTGATTTTTTATATATATATCAAATGTTAAAACAATATAAACATTTGCAAATTCAATCAATATAAACACATATAATGAACAATTTACCAATGGACAATAATCATGCCCCCCTTCAACGTGACCATGCTACCTACAATGTTTCTCAGCTGTTGTGATTAAAAGTCTTCTCGTCTTTAAGCCCTTGCAATTATTGCAAGGACAATAACATTTCCCATCACCCTTTCTTTTCAATATAGCCCACAATCTAGCAACTGTCTCTTCATTTTGTTCTAGACTAATATTATCTAACATGATTTTTCTTTACCAAGCTTGAATATTTAGATCTTCAAAAAATATCAAACTCACACTCCAATAATTTTTAATCATACACAGGTAACAAAATATAATAATTATGATATTTTACACCAAAAAAATTCGGCATGCAACCACCCTTGCAAAAAAGAAGATAGTATGAAGTTAATGACCCCAAAAAACACTTTCAAATGCTAATTCTAGAAATTATTAAATTCTGATTTTACTATGATTTCCAACTGTTAGACTCCTAA
Organism: Sequoiadendron giganteum; assembly: GCA_007115665.2. NCBI lineage: Eukaryota > Viridiplantae > Streptophyta > Pinopsida > Cupressales > Cupressaceae > Sequoiadendron > Sequoiadendron giganteum. The sequence continues at coordinate 768,841,598 of CM021102.1, forward strand.
AATCAGAATATTGAACTTGAACAACAAAATCTAGAAATGAAAATCTCAAAATGCAGCTAATAGGCCTCAACAATTAAGGCCTACTCAAGACTTTGTGAAGTCACTGCAAAGTTTCCAGGCCTTACCTAATGATTTCAGCAAGAGGATTAAAGAGTTGGTAAAGAGTTTTGATGACTGGAGTGACACATCTTTACAAGATATTGTAGATGCCCAAGGAAATGTTAGATCACTGCAGCAATGGTAGGATAAGGTAGATGAAATCATCAATGCACAAATCAAATTGATTTTTGATGACTCAGATTATGACATGCTGATGAGTAGTATGGATAAAATCATTAATTCACTAGCACATTTTTTGAATCTTTTGAAAGGGAGGCGAATCAAGTAGCAGTAAAGTATACACCTTACAGTGCCAAGGTAAATGAGGTGGTAAATTTTAATTGGCCAACGGATGAGGAATATTAAGGATGGGTAGAAAATTACTTAATTGAACAAGAATAGGATAGAGTCTACAACCAGCAGTTAACAGCTCATCGGTTATGGTTATAACAAATTTTGGTTGTCTTGGTGGCAGTTTTGGTGCAAGATTTCAAAGTTTGGCAAATGCACTAGTTATTCTCCAGTGGACGGGATGAACAAGAAGATTCTTCAGAGACTCAGTTATTGTAACCAATTTTTGAAATGTCATAAGGCGGTCCAAGTGACCAGTGACAGGTGTATTTCTGGTTCGATGCTTGTTGCTCCTTCATTTTCCCTATAAGAAGGATTTCAAGACCAAAAATACGGGTTAGCAAGTTAGATATCTTTAAGTCGAGTCTAACTGAAGTTGCAGAGCGAATTTGTAAAGAGCCTGATATTATAGTGAAAATACTATTCTTAGGTTTGTTGTCATTCTGTTGTAGGTTTTAGTTTCAAAGGTACTTAATTTTCAAGATAGTACTAGCATCTGAATGAAAATTACTCATTTCAAGGTCATGTATCTCCATTGTATGAATATATTATTATCTTGAATAAAATGATCAAGGGTTATTATGTTCATCTCACTGTTATGGTGTGTGTAATTCTCATTTTGGCTTTAATTCAAGGAATTAATTAAAATGCTTGAGTGAGGTTATAGGTGACTATGTTTATATAAGGATTTGATAAGTAGTATTGGGTTAGAATATAGATTGATGGTATTGTAAGTCAGTATTATCTAAGATTTAATATGCTATGTGTTTAGAAGATTAACTTGGTTATAGTAAAAAACAACCAACGCCTTTGATATTATCTAGCTATGGCTCCCAAATCTATTGCAAATTGATCATTAGGGTTAAAATTGAAACCTTGCAAATATAATCTTTGTCCAAATCCATCAAGAATTTTCCATCAGTTATAAACAATTCCCTTATAAAGAATTTGTGAAGCCAAGTCTAAAATCTGGAAATGAAATTCTAAAAATGCACGAGACTAAAAATGAAATCTGATGAGATGTTGCTTTAAAATATGATTTTCAAACCTGGAAGTACAAATCTGACTTCACAAAAGAATTCTGGAAAAAGACAATGACTACCCTCAACCTGGCGATATCTTCTTGAGTTTCTTCTGATTTTCCCTAAGAAAACCGTCGAGCAAAACACTGTCGCAATAAATAGTCGAGCTCATTTCAATTTATGCTTTCCACAATTAAACTTTGTAGGTCTGTCACAATTTTAGCGAAATATCTTCATCAAAACAAAGGTTCATCGATATTCCGATGAACGTCGGGGATAAAAATTAACAAAAATGAAAATTTGCACAAGTGCCCAACGATACATCTGATTATATAGCTTTCATCAGAAATTGGGGTCAAATGAGTTAGTGGTAAGACCTTATGCTCAAAGGATAGTAATGTCACCCAACATGTCATTAGATTGACTTTGGTAAGCTATCAAGCAAAGAGATCTCATCTCATTAAAAAGACAAGTGAACAAATGAGAATTAGTAGAAAATATTTATCAAAATCCATTCAAAGGCGACAAAGAATTGAGGGCACCGATTCAAATGAATTATGGGCATTCTTAGGGAGACTGCCACACAAGGATAAAAAAGTTGTTGAAGCATTAAGAACACTAATTGAAGACTATTGGAAGAATAACACAAGGCCATCTCTGAATCAAAGGGATTTCATAAGAAGGAGAATCGGTAGTTGGAACCATGAGTCACATCCAAAGCATTTTTTGGATATGACTCAAACTCATTTTTTTTGTAAATTTCAAAATGATTATCCTCAAATTAGTATTTCTCAAATATTTTTTGAAATGCTTAAATTTTTTATGTCAAGATAAATCACACACACACTACTTGTTGTTGTAGACTACATATTGAATTCTCTAACCATTATGATGTTTATCATTCTATATGTTTAGATTTGCATACTAACGATGTTTTGCAAGATTGTGGCATAGAAGCCCCACCAAAATCTTCAAGGGAGTTTTATCAAAAAATATATGTGAAATAGAGTATGACCAAATATTCTACAGGACAACATGCTTGGATGGTTCATGTGAGCGTTGCGATGGCTTGCAACGAATGCCAGTATGTAAACAAATGGAAAGCATAGATGAGGTGGGACAAAAACTAGTAGAGTTCGGAAAGTGTAAAATAGTGGCATACATTACAAAAGATGGTTCTCAAGAAAAAAGGTGTGATTTGGTTATTTAGAAGATTCTAGTGTATTAGTTTATGTCCATGTTTCGTGACAATATAGTGTCTGAGTATGCAAGGCATACCCATAGAGCTTGATGGTTGGACACACAATTCAAGCTATGCAAGAACACCTTTCCAATTGGCAGCATAGTATCAGTGGTTGACTTTGCAGAGAACTACACTCTATAGCCACAACATGAGGTATAGTCATAGTATTAAAACTCCACACAGGTTTTGATATTTGTGCACATAGCATTCATTCATGCACTTGATAATAGAGAGGACCAAAGGAAGTATTGAGGGAGTATCACTTTTATATTAGTGATGATCACACACATTCTTTAGAGTTCCTGCAAGGATGCTTCTAGATGTTCTATAGTGATTTGGCTCAGAGGGGCATAGCATACTGTCGGCATATAATATGGCCAGATAAAAATTTGTAACACAATTCAAGAACTCATGCATGTTCTACTTGTTGAGCAGGATGCATGTCATTACGGGTGTTCAACATATGTGGAAATTTTGTGAGGCCAGACATGGAAAGGGGGAGCATAATGGTGCATGTGCATGCATGAAAAGAACATTAGCACGAGAAGAGTTAAAGTATAAAGATAGTACAAAGTTGACAGATACAAGATCAATCATCTAATGGTACAATGCTTTGATGGGTCGAGGTAATGAAGGTACATCTTTAGTTCATAGATTTTTTTGGTTGATGGATGATACTAACATTGCACCATATGAGGATTGTTGTACACTAATAGGATCGAGTGAGCTGCACTCTTTCCTTAGCTCAAATGCAGGTTCATGGAGTATTGATACACAAAAGATGGCATTCTTTTGTTCTTCATGTAAAATGCAAGCTTGGAATGATTGTGAGTCAGGGGAGTGGGTTGAAAAATGGTTGACAAGTTATCTTAGCCCATTTCACACGTATCACCCTCCGACAACATTGGAACTAGCACAGATGGAATCATCGATTGACTTTGACCATGTATCAAATCTAGTTCAACCAGGTAATATATCTACTTGCTTAGCATTTGAAATTCCATATTGTTATCTTACTTTGTACTCTATTCATAATATTGACTAATTTCAAGATGTTTATTGCACATATCAATGCAGGGCATGTTTATGCAGTTATTGCAGATGAAGACAATGAAGAGGGAACAAACTATTACTTGTGTCATTGTGTTGAGGCCAAAAAGAAATTGGAGGCCCCAGTTATAGATGGAGAAAACATCAAATACCCTACAGGCTCAGTTGTTGTTACTGGAACGTGGCTTAGAAGGTACCCACATAAGAGTGTTAAACATTGGTTGTTTCAGGACTTTGACACACATCGTAAGATTCTTCATTACTCGAATCTTGTCGTGACATCCAATGTTCGTTTGACCAAATATGGGGGTAGACCTGTGAAAAAGACCTTGTGGAAGGTCCGTGAGTCTGACCATGAGACAATACTTGACATAATAAAGAGTAGAGCAGACCCAAATAGTTTGTTGGATTAATTTGTAAGTATATGCACATTGGTTCTTATTAATTTTATACTTGTATGCACATTAATTTGTTTGATGCCAATGCTATCATCTTCTTTTACTTTTCCTATTTGTAAGTAACTTGCTAAACATTGATTGGTGTCCCCTTGCAAAAAATGCAAATTTATGAGCTATCCAAGAGAATCTTAGCCAAAAAAGTAATGCAACATCCTTATTTTGATGATCTTGACAAATCTCAATTATGATTTTAAACCATTACAAAAGTGTGTGCAAAGCTTGGTGAAGGAATTTCAAGTTATTCATTTGAAGTTAACCTTATCATGAGCACCTATGATGTAGACATTATAAGAGCATCTCAAATTTCAAGATATTCTATTCATGAGAGGTGTTGTGTGCAATAGGTATCTTGAAACTCCTAGTGAAAATGTATGACCAGGAGTGACTAAGTTGAGAGACTACCATGCCTATCTATAAGTTCCTTCTATCTATTTTTATTTCATTTCCATTTTGGATGCTCTTTTTTTTTCTTCTTTTACTTTGCATATTTGTAAGTAAACTACTAAAAATTGATTGGTCTCTCCTTGTAGAAAATGCTGATTTATGAGCCATCAAAGAGAATCTCAGCCAAAAAAGCAATGCAACATCCTTATTTTGATGATCTTGAGAAATCTCAATTTTGATTTGAAGCCATTATAAAAGAGCATGTGAAGCTTTGCGAGGGAATCTAAAGTTACTCATTTGAAGTTAACCTCATAATGAGCATCTATGATGTAGAAATTATAAGAGAATATCAAATGTATGAGTGACATTGTAAAAGATCTATGAGAACAGAGTACCTAAGGCATTGTAATGAGATTTACTGAAATAATGAAATTTGGTGCAGGGGCACCAAGGTTATTGAGCAAATTTGGTTCATGGAAGTCTTAAGTTAGTTTTGTGTTTTGAGTTTTGTCAATTGAATAAGGTCATATTAGACCAATTTATAATGTAATAAGTCATGTTAGTTGGTTTTGGGGTCATTTTGGAGTTCATGTTGCATATTTCTCAAAATGATGTAAAATTGCAAAAATTGAAAAGTTGTCAATGTGAAAAAAGTGCAAAAAATGTAAACTTGAATTGATCATGATAGCAATACAGGGAGGCAATCAATTCACTTCCACAATAGAAAAGGATTACAACCTCCTTCCTTCCCTCAAAACTCAATCTTGGCTTATTTTCAACTTTGCACCTAGTCACTCTTGTAGGTTTGCAGACCTATTTTTCCCAACTTAACTCTCAAAATTCCTTAACAACCTCTGCAACAAACCACTATTTTAGGTACCCATTTAAGCCTTCTTCAGCATACATCAAACCCTCATAAGACTCTTTTGGATCAGATTTCACAAAACAAGCGACCCCCCTTTATTCTTCCTATCACACACAAACCACCATTGGGCAACATTAACCAGTCTGCCAAACCACCAATTCCTCCACTTTTAGGGCATGATAAGCCCTCTAACATAACAAACCCCAAAACCCTCTTCATTCACAAGTTAGGCAAGGGTTTATTGAAAACCCATACTCCAAACCTTCCCATAGCCAACCAAAGCCCGAAAAACCTTTAAAAAGGTTGGCATAAGCTTAAAAGTTGAAGAGATATCACTGCCCCCCAAGATTTCTTCAAACCCTAGCACTAAACCACCATTTTCCACTAAAAAATGCACCATTTGACATCTAGGGTATCACCTAAAAACCCTTTATTCACCTCCCTTGCACAAAAAAATTTGCACACATGTTTTATAACCCTAACTAAGCCTTTCCATTGAGTTACAAAAGCATACAATGGGTGGAAGGCTTAATATGACATTTTAATGCACTTAAAACCCTTAAAACAGGGTATACAAACCGACCCTCAGTAATTGGCTTCTAAAATGCATAAAATCACTTGAAATTAAACCAAACCGAAAATAAAATGGAGTTAAGTCTGCTGCCCACCTAATTCCATTGAAAAGAGAGCACAATTGCTCTGAGCTACGTTCAATCGGCTCGATCCCTTGAGGGTCCAAAGTGCAAAAGGGCAACAATCTTTGACGGGGTATTACTCAGAAACCGTGGTGCTTACGAAATATTCATCTAAACCTACGAGATTTGGTTGGGACCCTCTGCAATAACCTCTCTCATTTTTTATTATCTCAAAGTGGTTTTCCCGTGGTGTCCAATTTTCACTTGATGAAAAAAGTGTCAAATGCAAGTAGTGCAAAGGTGCAAAGGTGCAAAGTGGTGCAAATTTTGTTCTACAACTCGTGTGACCAAACAAACTATTCCAACACATTTGAATAGGTATTTTTATGCTAGGCATGGTCCTCTTTCACACCCAAACACACAAAATCACTCTGAGCTACGTTCAACTAGATCAATCCCTTAAGGGCCCAAAGTGCAAAATGGCTGCAAAATTCAACATATTTTTACTCAGATACCATGACACTTATAAAATTATCATCTAATCCTATGGGATCATGTTGGCTCCCTCTACAATAACCTCTCTCAGTTTTTTCTATCTCAGAGGCATTTTATTGTGGTGGCGAATTTTCACTTGGGGAAAAAGTTATCAAATGCAAGTAGTTGAAAGTTGCAAAGTGGTGCAACTTTCATTTTGTAGCTCGTGTGACCAAATGGACTGTTCCAATGCATCCGAATAGGTATGTTTACGCTAGGAATGGTCCTATCTTTCACCCAAACAGATGGAATCACTCTGAGCTATGTTCAACTGGATTGATCCCTTAAGGGTCCAAAGTGCAAAATGGCTGCAAACTTCAGCATATTGTTACTCAAATACCATGATGCTTAGAAACTTATCATCTAATGTTGTAGGATTGCGTTAGGTCCCTCTAAAATAACCTCTCTCAGTTTTTTCTATCTCAAAGGCATTTTCCCGTGGTGGCGAATTTTCACTTGGAGAAAAAGTTGTCAAATGCAAGTAGTTAAAAGTTGCAAAGTGGTGCGACTTTCATTCTATAGCTCGCGTGACCAAACAAGTTGTTACAACACATTTAAATAGGTATTTTTACACTAGGAATGGTCCTCTTTCACACCCAAACACACGGAATCGCACTGAGCTACGTTCAACCGGATCGATCCCATTAGGGTCCAAAGTGCAAAATGGCTGCAAACTTTAGCATGATGTTATTCAGATACCATGATGCTTAGAAAATTCTCATCTAATCCTATGGAATCAAGTTGGGCCCCTCTACAATAACCTCTCTTGGTTTTTTCTATATCAGAGGCATTTTTCCGTGGTGGTGAATTCTCACTTGGGGAAAAAGTTGTCAAATGCAAGTAGTTGAAAGTTGCAAAGTGGTGCAAATTTCATTTTGTACCTTGTGTGACCAAACGGATTGTTCCAATGCGTCTAAATATGTATGCTTATACTAGGAATGATCTTCTTTTTCACCCAAACACACGAAATCACTCTGAGCTACGTTCAACTGGATCGATCCCTTAAGGGTCCAAAGTGCAAAATAGATGCAAACTTCAGCATGTTGTTACTCGTATACCGTGATGCTTAGAAACTTATCATCTAATCCTATGGGATTGTGTTGGGCCCCTCTAAAATAACCTCTCTCTATTTTTTCTATCTCAGAGGCATTTTCCTATGGTGGCAAATTTTCACTTGGGGAAAAAGTTGTCAAATGCAAGTAGTTGAAAGTTGCAAAGTGGTGCAACTTTCATTCTGTAACTCGTGTGACCAAATGGATTGTTCCAACATGTCTGAATGGGTACATTTACACTATACATGGTCCTCTTTTGCACCCAAACATGTAGAATCACTTTGAGCTAGTTCAACCAGATCGATCCCTTAAGGGTCCAAAGTGCAAAAGGGAAGAAATATTTGATGGGCTATTAATCGAAAACCGTGAAGCTTACAAAATCTCCATCTGAGCCTAAGGGATTGCGTTGGCCCCTCTACAATAACCTCTCTCAGATTTTGTTATCTCAGAGTCATTTTCCTATGGTGTCTAGTTTTCACTTGATGGAAAAAGTGTCAAATGCAAGCAATGTAAAGTTGCAAAGTGGTGGAACTTCTGTTTTGCAATTCGTGTGACCAAAAAAATTGCTCCAACGCATCCCGATAGGTACATTTATGCTAGGCATGGTCCTCTTTCACACCCAAACACACAAAATTGCTTCGAGCTACGTTTAGCCGACTTGATCCCTTATGATGGCATGGAAAACAATCAAGAAGAGAAACATACACACGATGGTTGAGAAGTCCAAGTTTTTCACACAAAAAGAGTATGATCATTGGAAACTCAAAGTTAGTGGTTGTTGAAGAGTTTGAAGGAGAATATCAATGAAATATCTTTGTTTCTTTGTCAATTTATATGCATTTTCTTCATTTCCAGCCTATGTACGGGTCTATACATCAGGATTTTGCTCTAAGATGATCTGAATCTATTGTAGAATGGTTTTATCTTTGATTATAATCTATTCTTGTGGAATTCTACTATTCCAAGTAACTTAGAAGTAGATTTATAAAATAGGTCTGAACTTGCTCATACAAGGGTTTGAGTGTATTATGTTGAAATAGGCCATTCCACCTATTTTTCAGGTTGTGTCTCAGTGGAATGGGCCTGATGTAAGTAGGATAGGGAGTCAAAATAATAAAATAGCATTGGTAAATGCATTGAAAGATATTACTAACATAGCCTCTGTTGAAAATTCAGAATTTAGGCCTTAAAAGCAAGGGTAGAAGAGGTGAAAAGAAGAAATTGCTTGAGAATAAGTTAGAATAGGTTGGAAATAGAGTGAGGTTGTGGATTTTGATGTGTTCAAAAGGTCTTCAAGGACATGGGAGGTCAAAATTATGTTATGGCATGATGCCCTAGTTGGGAAAAGAGGGATTTTCAATGAAAAAGAGAGATTTGAGGGAGTAAAAGCGGGTAAAGTAAGGGGGCAGCATAATTTGGTGGTCAATTAAGTTTGTGTAGACAAAATGAAGAGTGTTTGAAGAGTTTTTGAGGTTGTATGAGGTTTGGGTTCGAGTTCGAGGGTTCGGTTCATCGGTTTGGCCAAATTGTTTTGGAGCGGGTTGGGTTCATTAGTACAAAAAACATGTAAAAATAATATATATATATATATATATATATATGTAGCCTAGAAGCATGAATTAGGATTAGAATATCACATAACATCATATAAACAACAAAACCACCATAAAATTGAATTTCATTTAAAACATGCATGATAAATATTCATCGTTGAAACATGAATTGTGGTAGCTTGATATACACAGTCTATTGATGTCAAGGTTCAATTTATATGATTTTGAAAAAATAAACCAACTGAGTAGAGTTATCAACATTCTTCATAAATCATAAGAATTTGTTTAGTACACTAGCCATTTTGATGTCTTCTTGCAGTCTCAAACATTATTTTGTATCATTGTTACATTGGTCTTGAGAGTGGTAACTTAATATAGCTCCACAATACAAAATTTGGTTTACCTGTGCAGTGTAATAGTGACATAGGCAGATTTTTCTTTGAAAGAACCAAAGGGTGACTACACAATTGAAGTGTATAAAAACATATCTTTTTGAAATATCAAGGATAGTTTTTGAAATATTTTTATGAATCATTTCATGCAATACCAATTGAAAACGTGTTTTTTGCTTTTACTTAAAGTTGTTTAGCATCAATCAATTAATATTGAAGACATACCATGAAGGGAAAAAATGATGAATGCTAGGGCTAACCAATTAATAAGTATACACATGAATAAGTCAAGAATGTACATGTGAATAAGGGAAACATAAGTACTCAAAAACATGTAGGCCTTGAAGTATACACACGAATACATAGTATACACAAATTAATGCAAAGTATATGCATGAATACAAGGTATACACATGAAAAAATGTAAGTCACAAAGTATACATTGGAACACACATAAGTCACAAAGTATACACATAAGTTGTAAAGTATACACTTGAATACACGTAACTCATATCTATTGAACCATGAATTTAGAATGCAAATATGGACACCATCAATAAAAAATATTTGTATTAACCAAATAGCCATGTAGGCATACATCAATATATGTTGATATAAGTATGAAATATAGGTACAAATAGCCATATAGGCTTATGAGAATGCCATATAGGCATAAAATGTCAAATATATCCAATACAAAATATGTACAAAACTGCCATGTAGGCATACAACAAAAGGCTTTGGAATCAAAAGTCATTTCTCTCCATGCTCTCGAAATAAACTCTTTCCCTTTGCTTTTCGATCGGATGGCGATACATCTGTCACTCGTTTATGCTACGCTCAAGGAGTGCTCTTGCTCCTCCTCCTAGTGTTTAGTTCTTAGTGAAGTTTTATTTGTTACAATAAGAAGTAACGACATTAATATATAGAAATTACCTTATAAAAAATGATATATTTAACAAAATAATCACTTACCGCCATCTGATGATCACTCTCCATGAGGGAAATATTCGCATGCCTAGGCTGAGGCATGCTGAAGCCCTGTATAAACCATCCAAATATAAATTAAACCATGAATCAATAATGGTTTTCTTTTTCACTAACATCTATAACAACGAATGTAAATTGAAATTTAGTAATTTTCCTCATACCTCCCCTATCAGAGCCATTGAGGATTCTATAGCAGATGAAACATCGATCTCCATTGCTCTCTGAATATTCAAAGGTGTTTCCGCTTGCAACAACTGAAAATAAAACAACAAGTTATTCAATCACAAAAACTACAATAGCGAACCATGTCATGACTTATAATGTATGAGATAATGAACAAAATTTTGAGTACTTATTAAACTATATATTTTTTACTATCATGCTTACTATTTTCCCTATCCATATCTTGTTCGAAAGCACGTGTTTTTGGCTTTCACCCATAGCAGCAAGCCAGTGAACCATTTGATAAAATGATTTTGTAGACATGTATGATAACTATGGTCGCATAGAGAAGGCAGTGAACTGTTTGGAAAAATTCCTCAAAGAAATGGGGTCTCATGGCGATGGAATTCCATTATAAACAAATGCACGTCATGGCATTCCATCACCATAAGACCACATTTCTTTCAGGCATTTTTTTAGACAGTTCATTACCTTCTCTATGGTATTATTGCTTACTATTATGCTTTGATATAAATTTTTCCAAGCATCCATAGTTTGTTGGAAAGCACCTATTTTAGGCTTTTAGCCATAGCAACAAGGAAGTGAGTACTTTGATAAAATGCTTTGGTACACATGTATTGAAAAATGTGGTATCATAGAAAAGGTGGTGAACTGTTTGAATAAATTCCTTGAAGAAATGTGGTCTCATGGTGATGGAATGGCATTCCATCACCATGAGACCACATGTGTTCGAGGCATTTTTTTAACCTACTAACTACCTTGTCTATGATATTGCTTACTATTATGCTTTGATAGATTTTTTCCATGCATCCATAGTTTGTTGGAAAGAACCTTTTTTAAGCTTTTAGCCAAAGTAGTGAGGAAATGAACTATTTCATAAAATTCTTTGGTAGACATGTATGGAAAATGTGGTAGCATAGAAAAGGCGGTGAGCTGTTTGAAAAAGTGGTGCAGGTGCACCTTTACAAGAGCATGCCTCCATGAGGAAAATTTAGGATTTTGAGGCTGTATAGGTATTTTAATGATGTAATAAGGCTTAAATAGCCATTTTTGAGTTTTTAATGGTCTTTGGTAGTCATTTTAGGCATAAATTGTAAAGTTGTAGAATCTTAACAAAAGTTCTCAATCAATGTTGTAAAAATGCAAAAAGGTGCCAAGTGGAGGAATATGAAGAGTCAAGGTAGTTGTAGAGGAAATATTAGGTGCTTAGGAAGTTGAAATGGTAGGGAAGGTTTTAAAAAGGTGTGATTCATCATTGTTAGCTGTTTTTGAAGCATTTTGAAGGAGAAAACTAATAAAATATCACTGTTATACTACTATTTTCTATGTTTTCCTCCATCTGCCAGTGTACGGTTCCGTGCAGGTGGTAGTGCATCTATAATGTGTTTGAATTGAAGGAGTTAGGTGTCGGAATCAATTTGAAACTAATTTGAGCGTTTGATATTGAGTTTCAAGCTTTTGGTGGCTTGATTTCTCTAGGCGGTCAGAAAACAAGGGCTAAGGGTTTGATTGCCCAAATGAACTAAAAAGTCCATTCCACCTTTTTGTAGCAACTTTTTCTTGGTGGAATGGACTGGTATAAAGTAGGATTAGTTGTAGAAGGTAAGGAATTGGTTTGGTGAAGTTTTTGTGTCAGTTCTCCTCGCTGCCCTAGTGAAAAACCAGCTTTGGTGCCTTTTAAACAAGGCTAGAGTGAGTGAAAAGAGGACAAGAGTTTAGAAGTGGATAGAATCTCCTGAAAAATTGTGAGAGTAGGTGAATTGAAGGGTTTTTATAAGATCTAAGAGGTTGTAAGTGGTCAGAGAAGTGAATAAGTGAGAAACCCTAGGTGAAAGAGGGTGAAAACTAATGAAAAAGAGTGATTTTGCGAAGGAGGTGTATGTAGATCTTTGGGGTAGCACTATTTGAGGATGGAATGAGCATGTACAGGTATAAATAAGGCTGATTGAAGTGATTATAAGCTTGTGAGAGGTCAGGGCATAAGAGTTTCAATAAGCTCTAATTGATTGCAAGGAAAGTGAGGGTTTTATGGAAAGGGTTCTAAATGAGCGAGAGGAGACCTAAAAGTTGAATAATCTGAGGTTTTCTTGGCTGTATTTTGACTATTTGGAGGTTCCAAGTGTTTTTTGTGTGTTTGGAGAGGCGTCTCTTTGAAAAACAGGCCTAATTATGGCCTAATTCAGCGTTAAAAGCTAGATTTGGGACAGTTTCTCCAAAAGAGTTGCAGGTGAGTTTCAAATATGTGAGAGCAGGCCATAATGGGTGCCTAGTTTGGAGCATAGGCAAGGTAGTGAACTGTTTTAAAAGATTCCTGAGTAAAATGTGGTCTCATGGAATGCCATGACAAGCAAATGCAATTGGAAGCTGCTCCTAGACTTATTACTTATGCTATGTGAAGTAATTGCATCACTACTTATGTTGAATTTCTAAACAACTATATTGTAGTTGAAATTTTGTCATCTATCAACATCTAGTTATTAGTTATGGAATGTGAAGTAATTCTTTGAGTTTGAATGATGTGCAATGCAACGTAATCAACGATATGAATATAAACTACACAAATCTATTACGTACAATTCATTAGTTAAACTCTTTATTCTATTACCTACGTGAAGGTTTGAGTAAATCCACTAGCACCGGAAGGTGTTCCCTTGAAACCTCCAATATTAGCCTATTCAACATCCAAAATCACATATTAAAATAACATTCGTAAAATAATGCTATTAACATGTGATAAATTTATAATTGTTTACTAGTTACATACCCCACCGATAGGTGTACTACAAAAATAAATAGGTGTAGGGCTGGTGTATCCAGTATCAACACTGTGACCCTGCAAGTTTATTAAAATCATAAAACTAAACTAGTTAATCTTGCATTTCAAAATCAAAATTTAATAAATTAAATTCAATGAACATGCTAACTTTTACCTGAGTATCAATGTCATACATGTCATGTAAAATTTTAGTTGCCCTCTCCATCTCCATAGCTGCAGATGGATCCTGTACAACAGCCTCTTGAGTCTTGGTGGGGTCATATGAACAAGTCACCCCACAAGATTGACACACAAGGGATCGAAGCCCACCTGTCAAAAACTCTCCTGGATGGTGTTGTACGAGAGGGATAGCATGTTGGATGACACTCTACACCAAAGAGCCAATGGCCTACAGAGTCTCTATGCCGACACTCTCCTTCATGATGGAAGGGATGACGATGTGCTCATGAGGCGACCTAGTGAGAGGTTGTCTCACTTTCTGTGTAGGATTCAACTGTGCACTAGGTCTATCTTGTGTTGAACCCCCACCTCTCCCCTAGAAGTCCCTCATCTCAAAATAATTTGGGATTTTGTTCAAGATGAACTCAGGGTATAGTTTCCTAAGGAAATACTACGGGACTTCACAATTGTTGCATGGTGGGTCATCAAAAACCATGTACCACCTATCCCAAAAATATTTCCTAATCTCTTGGTGGTGGCACCAATGAATAGCAAACCTCTTCACATTGAGGGAGAGATTTCCATTTGACCGTGGGTCAGTGAATAATGCACACAAATCACCTTTTGTAATTTTTAAATATTTTACTCCTTTATATGATAATTTATCTTGGTAAAAAGCCCCAGCTGCTTGCCTCCTATCCTACCAACCAGTTAATTCTTTGCTGATTGAATCTACATTTTTTAACACATCTTGCAGTGAAGTTGCCAGGGTCATTCTTTCTGCAGTTGAATTGTTTGGATCGTTCAACCTCCCAATTAAATCCTAATTTTTTTTTTATTGTTTTCAATTTCACCCATTAAATTTTGTTGAGTGTCAGGAGGGTATTGAGGGATTGGTGGAGGAGGCTATTGTTGTGGTTGAGGATTTTGTTGTTGAGGATTTTATTCTTGCTATGGATTTTGAGGAGGGTTTCCAGCTTGATTAACATCTCCTACAAATTCAAAAAATAAATATCAAATGCAACCTAAAACTAACAAATTCAAAAAAACAAACAAACAATCCTTACCTCTTTGACCTCTTCATCGACATGTCAGAATCCTGGCGATGAATTAGTAACTGTTGATGAATATATTTGCAAAAAAGCTCCTCCTAGAGCGTGAGTGTGGAATTTTGGCATTTTTGGCCACGGGCAACAAGAAAAAAATAGTCAGAAATGAAAATGAATTTGACATCTTTTTTTTTCTTTTAACATGTCATAACATGAGTGTGTTATAACACACTCGTGTTATGGGCTTGTGGTGGCCAAGCCTCGGGCTCGACACACCAAGCCATAATGTGAGCACATTATAACGTGCTCGCATTATGAGTTTTCAAATTTTTTTAAAAAAAGTGGCCACAAAATTTCTACCCATCTTCATGCACCTGCCCAGTTATTGTACATGTCTACCAAAGCATTTTACCAAACGGTTCACCGCCTTGCTACTATGGGGAAAAGCCTAAAAATAGGTGCTTTCGAACAACCTATGGATAGGGAAAATAGTATGCATGATAGTCAGAAATATATAGTTTAATAAGAATCAAAATTTTGTTCATTATCTCATACATTATAAGCCATGACGTACATCGCTATTGTAGTTTTCATGATTTAATAATTTGTTGTTTTATTTTCAGATATTGGAAGTGGATACACCTCCAAATGTTTATAGGGAAATTGAGCTTGGTGTTTCATCTTCTTAGACTCCTTAATGCCTCTCACAGAGGTTTGAGGAAAGTTACTAAATTTCAATTTACATTTGTTATTATAGTTGTTAGTTATTGAAAAATCAAACCATTATTGATTCATAGTTTAATTTCTCTTTGGATGGTTTCTATAGGGCTTCAACATGCCACAACATGGGCATGCAAATATTTCCCTTGAGGAGATAGATCGTCTAGAGGCGGTAAGTGATTATTTTGTTAAATATGTCATTTATTAGACTGTAATTTCTATATATTAATGTCTTTACTTATTGTAATAAATAAGGCTTGATCGAGAACTAGACCTTAGGAGGAGCAATAGGAGCACTCCTCAACCTCAGAGTAAATAAGTGATAGACTTATTGCCATCTAGCTAACCAACAAAGGGAAATAATTTGTTTCGAGAGCATGGAGAGAAATAACTTTCGATTCCAGAGCCCTTTGTTGTATGCCTATATGGCATTTTTGTACATAATTTGTATTGGATATATTTGACATTGTATGCCTATATGGCATTCTTGTAAGCCTATATTTTTGTATATATTTTATACCTATATCGACATATATTGATGTATGCCTACATGGCTATTTGGTTAATACAAATCTTTTTTATCGATGGTGTCCATATTTGCATTATAAATCCATGGTTCAATAGATATGAGTTACATGTATTCAAGTGTATATTTTACAAATTATGTGTATACTTTGTGACTTACGTGTTTTCATGCGTATACCTTGTATTCATGCATATACTTTGTATTAATTTGCGTATTCTATGTATTTGTGTGTATACTTCAAGGCTTACATGTATTTGAGTACTTGTGCTTCCCTTATTCACATGTATGCTTGACTTATTCATGTGTATACTTATTAATTTTTTATCCATAACATTGATCATTTTTGTCCTTCATGGTTTATCTTGAATATTTATTGATTGATGCTAAACAACTTCAATATTTCTAGGAATACTAGTAGAGTTACAAATTACAAAATTGCACAAATTGGAAAGAAAAGATTAACTGTAAATAAATGCACTGATTATTAACTTGATAATTGATTAATAATGAGTATAATATATATATCAAGAGATGAGCCTTCTAGAATGGCAACTGCCAACTAGAAAATAGGCAAAGCATTCCCAATACTTTGAAAGCAATAATCCACCCAAAATTGTAATAGGAGATAAGGAAAATGAACCCACATAGGCATAACTGAATAAAGAATAGTTCACACCTTCACATTTTGGTGAAACCATTTCCAAACTTAGAAGATCTTAAAGATAAAGAAGAATTATGATCTATATAATATAGAATTAGTACCCACTTTGATGACTACAAATTTTTCAACCATGGGCTTATCATGCTTTTTCAAATTTGGTAAGAAGGATTATTTAATATCCTTGAGAAATGTATTTCCTAATGCTCCCTTGTTCTTACATATCCCAATTCAGTTTAATTCAAAGAGTTCCATCAAATGATTTATCTAAAAGAATAAAACACGTTTTCAATTGGTATTCCATGAGATGTTTCATAAAAAGATTCCAGTATATTTAATCTTTTGATTAGAACAACTCAATTAAGAAAATGATACATAATCTTCACAACACTTGCAAAACATAATATTCGTAGTAGATGATGAGTAGTTAACTTCTTGACACATTATCATACAATAATTTATCTTGAATAGTCTTTAAACATTTTCACAACATAATCCTCATAGTATAGAATGAATTGTTATGTTCTTGATCCATCACCATATAAACATGTCGAAAGATGTATATGTCAACTTTTTGCAATATTATTTCCTATATAGGAAATGGACTTGGGAGAAAGATTTATAATTTATAATACAAATAAGAAATGGACTTGGTTGAAAACTTTATTTATCACACCAAATAATAAATGTACGTGAGAGCATCACTTATTTCTCTTAGACTCCAATTTTCAAGCATACAAAATCATTTCAAATGAAAATGAGAAAATGCTTCACAACCAAAGTTGTTAATTGAGGAAAAATAAAATGTTACCAAGTTCCACCATTGTACGCATTTACAATTGGTTGTATATTGTTGTAAGGGAAAGGAGGATAATTAAAAAATGTCTTGCACTTTCTAGACTTGAGGATGCTCATATGCTTTTGGTGTGGAAAACTTAGACTTCTCAACTACAGTGTGAATTTTTCTCTTTTTGATTGTTTTGCATGTCATCATAAGGGATCAAGCTGGTTGAACGTAGCTCAAAGTGATTTAGCGTGTTTGGGTGTGAAAAAAGACCATGCCTAGCATAAATGTACCTATCAGGATTTTTCGGAATAGTTTATTTGGTCACACGAGTTGTAGAGCGAAAGTTGCACCACTTTGCAACTTTACACTGCTTGCATTTGACAGTTTTTCCTTTAAGTGAAAATTGGACACCAAGGGAAAATGACTCTGAGATAGAAAAAATTGAGAGAGGTTATTGTAGAGGAGACCAAAACGATCCTATAGGCTTAGATAGGGAGTTTGTAAGCATCATAGTTTCCAGTAATAGCCCATCAAATATTGCATCCATTTTGCACTTTGGACCCTTATGGGATCAAGTTGATTGAACATAGCTTAGAGCGATTCAGGGTGTTTGTGTGTGAAAGAGGACTATTCCTAGTGTAAACATACCCATCTAGACATGTTGGAATAGTTCATTTGGTCACATGAGTTGCAGAATAAAAGTTGCACCACTTCACAACTTTACACTGCTTGCATTTGACACTTTTTCCATCAAGTGAAACTAGACACCACGGGAAAATGACTCTGAAATAATAAAAACTGAGAGAGGTTATTGTAGAGGGTCCAAACATGATTGTGTAGGTTCAATGAAGATTTCATAAGCATCACAATTTCTGAGTAATAGCTCATCAAAGATTGCAACCATTTTGCACTTTGGATCCTTTAGGGATCAAGTCGGTTGAACACAACTCAGAGTAATTCGACGTGTTTGGGTGCGAAAGAGGACCATTCCTAGCGTAAACGTACCCATTCAAAAAAATTGCAACAGTTCATAGGAATCACTGTTTCTGAGTAGTAGGTTGTCAAAGATTGCTTTCCTTTTGCACTTTGGACCCTTAAGGGATCGAGTTGGTTGAACATAGCTTAGAGTGATTCGCCATGTTTGGGTGAAAAAGAGGACCATGAATAGCATAAATGTACCCATATGGATTTTTTTGAATAGTTCATTTGGTCACATGAGTTACAGAACGAAAGTTGCACCACTTTGCAACTTTACACTGCTTGCATTTGACACTTTTTCCATCAAGTGAAAATTGGACACCACAAGAAAATGACTCTCAGATAACAAAAAATGAGAGAGGTTATTGTAGAAGGGCTCAACATGATCCCATAGGCTCAAATGGAGAGTTTGTAAGAATCACGACTTCCGAGTAGTAGCCTATCAAAGATTGCTGCCCTTTTGCACTTTGGACCCTTAAGGGATCAAGCCAACTGAACGTAGCTCAGAGTGATTTAGAGTGTTTGGGTGCAAAAGAGGACCATTCCTATCATAAATATACCCATCTAGATGCATTGGAATAGTTCATTTGGTCACACGAGTTGCAGAATGAAAGTTGCACCACTTTGCAACTTTACACTATTTGCATTTGACACTAATTCCATCAAGTGAAAATTAGACACTATGGGAAAATGACTTCGAGATAACAAAAAATAAGAGTTTATTGTAGAGGGGCCCAACACAATCCCATAGACTTAGATGGAGATTTTTTAAGCATCACAGTTTTCGAGTAATAGCTCGTCAAAGATTGCAACCATTTTGCACTTTAGATCCTTAAGGGATCAAGCTAATTGAACGTAGCTTAGAGTGATTTGGCGTGCTTGGGTGCAAAAAAGGACCATTCCTAGTGTAAATGTACCCATACAAATGCATTGGAATAGTTTTTTTGGTCACACGAGTTGTAGAACAAAAGTTGCACCACTTTGCAACTTTACACTGCTTGCATTTGACACTTTTTCCATCAAGTGAAAACTGGACACCATGGTAAAATGAATTTGAGACAACAAAAAATGAGAGAGGTTATAGTAGAGGGCCCAACACGATCTCATAGGCTCAGACAGAGAGTTCGTAAGCATCATGATTTTCAAGTAATAGCTCGTCAAAGGTTGCAACCATTTTGAACTTTTGACCCTTAAGGGATCAAGCTGGTTGAATGTAGCTCAGAGTGATTCAACATGTTTGGGTGTGAAAGAGGACCATTACTAGTGTAAATGTAGTCATTCAGACACATTGGAATAGTTTTTTTGGTCACATAAGTTGCAAAACAAAATTTGCACCACTTTGCAACTTTACACTGCTTATAATTGACACTTTTTCCATCAAGTGAAAATTGGGGAACGTGGAAAAATGAATTTGAGATAAAAAACCAAGAGAGGTTATTATAGAGGTTCCCTACATGATCTCAATGCCTCAAACAAAATTTCTGTAACTAACACGATCTCCGAGTAAAATTTCGTCAAAGATTGTCACCCTTTTGCAATTTGGACTATTAAGGGATTACGTTGCATAAATTACAAATGTTTGAGGGAAGCAATAAATTTAAAAATTTGAGTAAATATCATTAGAAATATTTATGTGTATAGATGGTATGCTATATTGATATTGATATATAATCATTAGGCTAATTTGTTTTAAAAAATGAATTTTTTATAATAAGTTAGTCAATTAGTGCTAGTTATAATAAGGAGAGAATAAAAGAAGAAAAAGAATGATTAGTAACCATCAATGGTTATTACACTCACTATATTAATAATATGATGTTTACAATAAAATGAGATTTATTTGGCAGATCTAATTCTTGTGTTTGTGCTACAATAATCTAATATGCTTCATACACCATTCTGAAACCCAAGTACTTGTACTGTAGGCACAATGCTTTCTCAAAACTATAAAGTGGTTGTAAAGAGCGCAAAACTCTTTAAAACCAAATCGACAATTACTTTAAATAAGATCCACTATATTCAAAATAAATTCGTCATCTCATTCATTTAGACATCAAAGAACTAGTCGATTACAAAACAACGACATAAAAGTTGATAAGATAATTTCATTAGATTTGAACGAAAGTTTGTTTTCTATTTATTTCTTTTTAATTTTTTTTTCTAGTTTCTCCATTTAGCCAATTTAAGATTTTAATTCAATTTCAGAATTTAAAAATACATTCATTTCATAATTTCAAAATTAAAAAGCATTTAATTTCAAAAACACTTTATTTAATTATATTTTAATCAAATTTCGAAATTCAATCTATTGCATTTAAATTTATAAATTTCAAACTTATTATTTCCAAATAATAATAAAATATTTAAATAATTAATCTAATCATTTTAATTTAAGTCAAATTCATCAATTTTAACTAAATCATCTTTTTTTTTTTTTTAGACTGCAGGAATCGGGTAGCACGGCCGCCTATAAACTACAGTGCGCCTGGTAAAATTTTTAACGTGACCGATGGCGCTAGCGCGACACGCCCTCCCGTAACACGAGGGTGGGGGAGACTAGACCTCATGACCAACCTCTTGCAACAGGAAAGATTTAGCCAACCGAGCTAGGGCCCCAACCCTAACTAAATCATCTTTTAAATCACATGCAAATTTCACAATTTTGAGAAATTTCATTAAAACTAGATTTTCAATTTGCAAGCATGATAAACGCAAAATACATTAAAATATTCATCTATGTGAGTGTGTGAGATCCCATCTATTCGTAAACGTCAATCGACTAAACAAATCTACCTGATCGTTGTTCTCGCCTTCAATCACGTTCACCTGCTCCTGCGTTCACTTGCACTCGATTTATCATCAGTAATGACAAACCTCAAAATAAATATAAATACAATTCAAATCATAATAATTTCATTTCAATTTCAATTTCAATTTAACTATCTTAAATAATCATTTAATTTCCATTTAAATATCGACATAATGATTAATACTTGCATTAAATAAGTCAATGAAATCCAAACGTGACATCCTTCCCCTCTTGGAAGAGACATCGTCTCCATGTCTTATTAGTCATTCAATAAGCATTACATCATCATCAATAAAACATATTATCTCAATCAATGAACATAGTATCTCAATAGGTAAAACATAGTATCTCAATCATAATGAAATAGTAACTAACAACATAGTTCTCCATCATAAGCATAAGAAAAATATAGTAGCATCCACGCTATCAAAGTTCACAACATGTGAATCAAAACCAGAGTATCAAGTATCTCCGCACAAAACAAATGCTAATCTATGAAAGCAAATGAGGAAAATGATAGTCTATCATCTCAGAATCCTCCCAAGTAGCACTATCCTCAGTATACTGGTCCCACTGGACCTTGTACTGAGTACTATCTCTGTTAATGCTAGTCTATCAGCAATAGGATTAATGACTTCCAGTACATCGAAGGGTCCCACCAATCTCAGAGCCAACTTTGATGATTTCTCAAGTTATGTAAGATTTACAAAACAATCGTCCTATTCAGTAATCTTGTCCTTTCTAGATTTGCTTCAAGTGTCCTTACTATCACATAGGGAAATTTCGTATGCTTCACACGTACTTACTCTCCCAAGAGCTTTATTCTATAAATACATCCAATACATAATAATAACTATACTTGGTGATCAGAATTCATTGGTTCATGCATTTATCCTTAGTATAACCCAAATGGAAGTGATGTATTGTACACTACATCGTGGGTCCAATCCTTTCCTTTGAATTACACTGTTAGACAACTCATAACCTGAGGTCATCCACCACTTACACATTCATTATACTTACGATAAAGTTCTTTACCTTTAATTAATTGTCTATCTCGAGCATAACCTTGCTCCTAGGCACTTATCAATTTTTAATACTACTCCACACTTAAACTTTATTATTAATTAAATTTCATCGATCACTTCGTTCTATATTTTCCTTTTTGACATTTTATCAAGTCCGTGGTTATATTCAAACCTTTTTTTAGCTTTAATAGAGTTTCCTTTCTTTCCATATGATTGTCCAAACGTTAATTTTAGAAGTTTACAAATCATTCAAGATTTAGTCCACCATTTACTCGCTTGACTAAAATAATATAAAGCACTTTTATTCAAATGCATGTCTCATGGTATGATTTTGGTTTTCTCAACCTTATCATTAATTGCTAAACTGAACTAACTTTCCAGATTTACTAAGCAACTAGTTAACCACAATATATTATTTAGGGCCAAAACCTATAAGTCGAGTTTCCAAAAACTGCTGGTTTCATGATGAGTCAAACCACTAGAACATTATGTTAATCCTACTAATCAAAGACATATCAATTTGTCTTGTGTTCTCTCATTTTCCTTCTAGAATCTCAAGAGAGTTACATGTCCTATCAATGAGGACTTATGGTCTTTATTTCCTGGCATACTAGATGTTCCTTGCTACATTTCGTGTAGCTTCTTACTCTTTCTTCCAGTTGATAGTGGATCCTTATTCGACAATTCTCTTTGTCAATCTGATGTTCTAACTCTGACATTATTTTCCTCATTCCATTCTCGAATCTTTCAAATTTCGGACACATAGGTTCTTTTATATCCAACAATAGTCTATCCTTTGACTAAGTGATAACCTATTTTGATCTTCCACCACTATTATTCTTCCTGTAAAGGTTATAGATTTAACAAAGGTAATTCCCACTTATCTCAAGACATCCATACCTTGGCTTTTCTTTTGTCCTTGGATTATTTTCAAAATTGTAATTCATCCTTTAACTCAAACTAATTTCCTAATTTAATCTGGTACTACTTTTTCAGTATTAATCCTCATTCAATCACATTGATCTCCAGGTAATAACAAGTTTAATTGCATATCTAATTATCAAGCATAAACATTCAACTCCATGATTCCTTAATTGTATAGGAGAGTCTCTACTTTAAAAAATCCATTTTGAGCACAAGTAACAATTCTGATGTTCTTCACTTGTAAGCTTTTTCAGCATTTCTTGCTAAGTGAAAATTCCATGCTATTCTATCATGACAATAGATGCTTCCTTCTAGAAGTGTTTCTCTTGTAATATAAGAGCTACTTAAATTAAAGTCTTGTCAATAATACTACTTCCTTTATCTTACTAGGCATCTCTCCTATGCATCTATCTTTGTAAGGTTTCATTAACTCTAATGGTATTCAATCGCATGGGCAAATCTTAACCCAATATTCCCTTCCAATTCTAAGGATGAAATCCTTAATTGTTGACTAGTCCTATTGCTTATAGATTTCTCCACAGTATATGGCTAGCCAAGACCCAATGTACAACTCATTCAAGTTTAATTCTTACTTATAGGTATATAAAGAATAATCCAATACGTAATCCAACTTAATAGGTTTTAGTCTCATCATTAGATATTTCTCTTTATTGAATAAACTTCATGTCCCACATAGGTTATCTTTAACCCAAGGTTCCATTAAAAATTAAGGTAGTGATTAAGTGATTTAATCATTCTCAAAAGATATTTTGATTAAATAAGTCAATGAAATCCAAACGTGACAGTGGTAAGACAAAATCATGAGAAAAATTTAAAACTATATGAATTCCAACACCCTACTTAAATCAAATATTGAATCAATGTGCCCCATTTTTATGCACACAAACTCAACTCATGAGATTCTCTCATAATTGTTATCATGAGGGATTGCACCTAAATGCAAAGCTATAAAGCTCAACAATCCCGTGTAACATGGAAACACATTCGAGCTTGTGGGTTGCTCATAATGAAAGTGAGTCTCTAGATTATGAGCTAGTCCCCCTTTTGATTTTCTATGAAACTAAATGAATTGTACAGGAAAAGGGATAGAAGGCTAAATGAAATGCAAAAATGAACTTAAATTGTAGTGCCCCTCTGCTTTATGCAACTTGTGTTAGTGTTGATTTGTGATGTGTCTATCACCCTATCATTGTTTGACGATGTTGTCTGTTAATACCCCATTCCATTATGGTATCATTATTGTTCAATTAGTTAATTTAATTGGATGATGTTTATTATTGTTGTAGTTAAATTAATTAAAACATTAAAATCAATTATTAAAGTGATTTGTGAAATATCAAGTATTTAATTAAAGATATTAAATTAAATTTTAAATTTAAATGTTTTGTTGATTTAAATGAATGTTGTGCTTTTAATTTGTCGATATTAAATATTTTAAATTGTAAGATAGAATAATATTTCGATTATAATATTGTTAAATTTTAATGTTTATGTAATTATTAATGTAGTTATTCAAAAAGGAATTTTAAGTGTCATTGCCTAATTTGAAATTTGGAAAAAGAAAGAAAATAAAGAAGCTAATTTCATGTTGGGTTCTAATTGGAAAATTGGTGGAAGATAATTTCTTTAATGGAGTTTGGGGACTGAGGGAGGGCTCTCTGCAATTTTTTTTGATTCATTCAAAAAAATATAGGAAAATAGCCTTGCTTTGTAAAATTATTTTCTCTAAAAATTGATACTGTAGAAAGGGATTTTGGTAATTCGTGGAGGAACGAAGCTGGATTAGAAACACTCAATTCAAAATTCTGTCTCCGATAATTTAACAGGTGAAGGACTCCAAGTAGCATCTATGAATTCCATTATTCTCTATCTAAAAAAAGAAAGAAGAAATATATGTAATCGAATTGTTTATTTTCGGAATTATCAAGTAAAGGATGTAAATCATTGTGGATTGAATTCTTTTTGAACTATCCAAATTGGGGATCAACCTGTTTTATTTTAATTTCGAATGTCGTCTGCATCCTATCTTTCCCCATCGTTGGTATTGATCTATTCCTCGTTCATTGTGTTTAAAATTTTAAATGTATGTTCTGACTGGGCATTAACCATTGAGAAATCATTGTTGATTATCTTGTTGTTGTGTTCCCTCCTTAAATCTGATGAAGTCATCACCCGGGAATTCCTTCTTGCGTTGCTCTTATCCTATTCTTAAGCTTGTTTGTAGACCGTCAATACACGCATCCTGTATCATATCCTTCCTTGAGATGCAATCTATTAGAGGCAATCAATCTTACTCCACACTGTGGTGAAGGCTTTTAACCAGCCTGTAACATGGGCATGAGTATTCCTAAAAGCCTTATAAGGCTGCGCCAGCCCAACTTTCCCCACAAGCGGCGCCCATAAACTTGTGTATGTGTTTTCATTGATATCTTTTCGAATCCTCATCTCTGGTGAAGTTTTATATTTAGTAATTGAACTTTTTGTGCTAACATGTTCATGCATTTAATTTTGATAGAGTTAGTTGGGACAATCGATTTTTATTAAGCTGATGGTTGCAATATTTTTCTGCATGCACGACTTTTGTTTGCATTTTATATGGGCAAGTGTATTCTTCAGATTGCTCATTTTGCATCACCAATAATTATCTTCAAGTATATCGAATCCTGTTTAAATGATGGGAATGGTTCACATCTTGCAGAATAATTTATTTGCATCGATCGATCTTCTATCCTCATAGAATTCAATCTATGCAATGCAGAAAATTTCATATATTGGTTCGCTGTTCTTCTTGCATTTAGGTTTTTGGTTCATTAGTTCATGTGCCTAATCCCCAAGCATAGCTTACGATGTTAGGAGGCGTTTTAGAGAGTCCCATTACTTTGAGGAAATTGAGAGCTTCCTTGTTAAATCCATTTTGTTTGATGAACATTCATAGTTCGGTCCCCAAGCCTCAGCTAGCATGATATACTGTAGGGGTCATCATGTTTCAATTATTCTAGTTCAGTCCTATCATATAGGAGTCATAGGATTAATTTTATTCATGGCGCTTGATTTGGTCTGCTGTAAGTTGGCATTAGATACAAATGTATATGTGTATATGTTGTTCAGTGGTAATTTAGTATACAGTTCTAGAAATTGCATTATTTTATATCTGTATATTGATGTATATCTTATATAGATAAATAATATTTTAATTCAAGATTAGAAGTAGTGGAAATCTTATAGAAGAGATGTAGATAGTCATGCAATTGATATATGTATAATGAACGGTGAAGATTATAAGAAAATATTAACTCTAACTAATTATATATAAATGTATATATATAATTGACGTTTAATTCATATAAATAGATATTTATGTATGTTTTGTTAAGAGTATATAATTATACGCTTGCCATTATGTAGGTTGAGATGCAACAAATTTGATTAAGATATATATTTATATATATGTGTACTCTAGTATACATTATGATTGTAGTTAAATAATAATATATTCTTGCCTATGTGAATTAAATGATCTTTTAAGTGTTGTTATCTTTTATTGTCCGGCCATAATGATTAGTGAATATATATTGGTAAAATAAATTAAATGAAGTAAACTATATCTGTATAATTAAGTAGGTTGACTAAGTTGGGAAAATTAGATTTAATAAGTTTATTTAGAAATTTATATAGTTATTTACAATTAGGAATTGAAGGGAATTTGATTATTCATGTTAGGTAGATGGGTGTTTAGCTTGAATAAGGGAACTAGTTTGTTTCTTAGCTAACTAATATATGTTGTTTTCCTTGTGATCGTTTAATGGATATATCATAAGATTTTCCATGTACTCAGTTATGTAGAAAGTGCTACAGTGTTAAATGGCTTAATTTGAATAGGTGTAGTAATAGATTTGTAATGAGATATTTGTAAGTGGAAAGGGAATGATGAAGATTTAGGAGAATAATTTAAGTGTTTTAATTATATGTTTTGGATGTCTTGTAATGTCATTTCTTTTAATGTCTAGAAGTTGAGTAAGGTAGACAGGGTTAGTTTCAAGTCGGGAAATGTTTTTTAATAAGTTGGTATAATGGATAGAGGAATAGTGTGTATATTAAAATTGTAGATTTAAACATAATAGAAATATTGAATGAATGGAATTGTTATTCTATAATTCGATAAGATTATTTAAAAGAAAATATGTATTGCTAAAAGTAATAGTGATCTTTTTAGTTAGATGCATAAATTGATGGATAGTACATTTAAATGGTGATTCTTTTTATGCATTGAAATCAATTGATAATCCTTGTCATTATCTAGATTAGAAAGATGTTTTGTTTGAAAGCATTTGTGATTGAGCAGTGTTATTATCATTCGATGAATGCGTTTATCTTTTGATTTTCAATTTGTTCAATTTAGGCAATGTATGATGTTTAGTTCAATATTATGGGTGGGTTTATCTTTAAGTTGACTTTGACTCATGGGGACCCATGATTTATGCTCGATCTTGGTCTTATGTTTCAGTGATATGGGTGGATGTTTTAGTAACTTCCAGAGGCTTGTGGGAAAGTTTGATTCTTTTTGGGCACTCTGTTGGCTTGGTGCATCTATGGATTCATGTTGTTTATGTTGGTGGGTGGTACCTCCTTTGTTCTTGGTGCAGTGATATACTAGGTGTTTTCGAGATGGTTCATGCCTCGCATGTTGTGTGTTATGTACACCTTCATCTTATGTGTGATGAGGTACACCCCTTACTTTGTTTTCGGTATGGGTGTTAGTAGGGAGAGTGGCTCTTCATGGGGGCCGACATACAAAGGGGCTATCAGGGTAACCCATGGAAGAGTTTTCTAAACAAGTGATAACCTAATTAATGCACTAGTGGGCTAGGGTAGTTAAACACTTAACAAGACTAATTATGTGCCTCACCCATGTCATTAGTGCTCTTAAAGGCTAAGGATGGGATGAGAAGACCTGGTTGGTAAGATCACTACCTTGTCCTCACAAAAGGTAAGTGTTTCCACATGAGTCACCTTATGGAGTGGCGCCTTGAGATATGTAGTCATGATAACCATAGATGGAGGTAGAACCTTGTGATAGGATGTCTAGATAATCCATGTGAGGCCATGTGATGACACTCTCCTACTATACCTGTTTATCTTCCCTTGCTTTGGTTGCCTTTGGGAGTGTTGTTTGTGTTCATTTGATGTTGCTTTATGTTGGTGTTGTGTTAGCCTTGTTTGCTCGACCTTTGTTTCAATATGGTTCCTTTCTTGTCATCTCCTAGCACAAGGGGTGGAACTTTAGGTCCACATGGTTGGGTGGAACATGCTACACACCCCATTGGGTTCCTAGGTTTTGTTCATGAAGCGAGGAGTGGAAGTGGATGCAGAGATTCCAGGGCTTTACTTGATTGAAGATTGTTTTATGTTCGTACCTTATTTTTCATTGATGTATTACTCTTGTACTTGATGTACTCTTCCTATTGATATAAGGGAAGCAATATGTAATGTACTATTATATTTATGATGTGTTGTATCTGTGGAAATATGCTCCACAATTGTAATATTGAACTATGAGTTGGAATGTAATAAAATGATGTATGTATCTTTGTCATCTCTATTGTTTATGGAAGGTTGTATGTTTTTCATTATGTTATCTTGTGTTGTTTATGTTTCTATCATTTATTTACTTGATAGTTGTTTATAATGATGTTAATTGGTTGGGAACGTTAACAAGTAATGCAACCATGTAACCCCATGAGACTAGTTAGTTTTCATTGCGTAATTAGTGTAATGTTGATTAATTATTAGTTTTATGGTTAGTGCATAGATGTTATCCTTTAAAAAAAATTGTTCTACCTTTGGTTGGTTGGTAGTTGTCCTATGGGGTTTGTGTGATGGGGCATTACATAAATGATGGTGATGTACCTAACTGCTGATGAACTTGCAATCTAATTCACAATGAGTTTTCAATGTTTCTATTTGCACAACTAAATCTGGACAACTCAATCACATAAATATTTCATATAGAGGCTTTGAAAAAATCATCCTTTTCGAAGGAAAATAGTGTTTTCACAACTAAAATGATAAATCTGAATCACATGCAGAGTGTATAACCTATGAATTTAAACTTAACTGCATACATACACCTATGAGAGAGAGAAAATTAAAGGTTTCCAAATTGAAACATAATAAATTCCTTATCAGATCAAACATAATGATGATGCCTGAAATCATGAAGGAAAAAACTTGATACTATTGAAAGGTGAAAAGAAAAAAACTACAATTGACAATATATGATAGCTTGTAAGAGCTGATGTATATATTAAACTATAAATAAAATTGAGTTACAAGATAGTCTCTTTGCATAATGCAAAGGAAAAAGACAAGAACTAAGGAAAAAGACTAAGTCTTTTCCAATATATACAAGAGATGGCAACTCCAAGGTGCCAAAGGGTGGAACTGAAATCCAACTAAAAGTGTAAAATATCTCTGAAACCCTTCTCATGAGCAAAGAATAAAAGCCTAGAAAAGAGGGCCCACAATTGAAGCAAACTAAACTTTGAATGTTGCAAACTCCTCCCCTTAATAAGCATGATCAAAAGACCTCCAAAAATGATGTAAAATTGAGGTTATGTCTCCTTAAACTGAAGATGTGACTGTGAAACCCCTATAGAACCCCACTCTTGACTTTGCATTATTTTGAGCTTCAGTTCCATCTCTTCCCATTTTTGCATGATTAGTTAACTAAAAGAGACTCAAGTCTATCTTCATATTATCACATTTTGCATGAATTCAAGCTTCAGTAGCTCCTCAGTTACCTTTATTCCTCATTTTTGCATGCATTTTGACTTGAGTCCTTGCTCAAATATAAGGCAAAAATATTAAACATGTTTCATGCAAATAGGAGGCATGGGTATTCTTATAAAAAATCATAAAAATAAGACTACGTCTTATATGATTTCTTTCAAAATCATAAAAATAAAAGCCAAGGCATGATGTGGCTTAGACATTTGAAAATACATGCAAAGGAAAACCCTAAAGCAAAAGGAAGTTGAGCCCTAATTCCTCATTTCATTTCACACTTTGAAATTTTGGGAAAAATCTGTATGTTGCCACCATGAGGATTTGAAGCTTGATGTTTCAGGATTCTTTTGCATACTTCTGATGATTTTCTCAAAGATTTGTATAGGAAAAAGCAACGTAAGTAATCCTCAGTCATAAATCTAGTTATTGATCTCCATTTTGAAAGTATTCTTAGGATTTTATGTTGTGAGCTTACCATTTTCTATTGTATTTATCTCTCCTCTATCTTGTTGATTCCTTTCCTTCATGCTTCTTTATACCTTACAGTTATGGCTTGCATTTTCTTCATTTGGGTACTTGATTTTCTTTAATACTGAAGCCTCCTAGTGCCTTCATAGTTGTGGCTTCATTGTGTGAGGATTTTGATCTTTTTTTTCTTGGTACCTCTATATTTGAGTTTCTATGGCTACGACCTCTTGACATTCATTTGGGTTTTATCATTTAAGCTGGCATATTATTCATTTATCTTCTTTGAAAGTGAAAAATAGAAAAAACCTTGTATAGAAGGCCACCATTACTATGAGGAGACTTTGAACTTTTGCTTCTTATAATAGTGGCTTTTCAAGATATTTTGGGTTCTCTTCATTTCTTGCAAATCTGTGAAGCTCCCCCATTTTATAAGGGTTTATATAAACCTCATGGCTACGGCCTGCTCATTTCTATGTGATTCTTTTCTTGAAATTTCTCAAGGGTTTCTCTTAATTCCTGAATATGATTAAAAGTGAGATAATGTATTCACATTTGGTAAACACAAAAGAAAAACATCTTGATGAAAGGCCTCAACCTTTGATATTTTCTGGATATTTATTATTTCAGTGTTTCAAGCAAGGCTCCTTCATACAAACAAAATCTTCAATTTTAGCTATAATGGAACAAAACAAAATAAATCTACTACAAGAATATACTTAGCTTTGTATTGTGAAATAATCCTTTTTTCTTGAAAGCATGGCTTGATGATCTTATTTATCACTTTTTTTATTCTTCCTCACTATGGTTGTATCTGGGGTATTTGCACCTTGAAGAGTTATGTCTATTCCATTGTGAAAATGGCTCCATTTTTTCTTGTTGTTTCATAAAGGTTTCTCTAACAATGATAATGACTTCAAATATCATGCAACTTTTATTGTAACAGTAGCTCCATTTTGATCCTCCATACTATTTTATTTTGAAAATGGGCAAGCTAAACTGTCATTGTTTCATGATATAATAGTCCCACTTTTGGACCTTATTGCTTTGGTTGTGAAGGTATAATTGAATGGACTATGTTCATTCCTTGTGTATCATGTCAAGCTCTTCTCTCAGTGTTCTTTGGTTATCACTATTTGTTGTCAAAAGCTACCTCTTGATATTCATGACCATACTTCTCTTGGAAGTGGCAAACCTTTTTTTTTTCTACTCCACCCTTTGTGGTTATAGTCAAACCTTTACTTTGCTTTGATATGCCTTTTATTATGTGACAATCTTACTTATCAGAGGTGGCTGCTCTCTAGTCTTTTCTATTCTTGTGTTATGCAATCCTATTGTTGTTGTACTCTTGCATTGATGTCTTTTGTATTGTACCTTCATAAAAACTACAAAATTTTATAAATTTGAAATGTACTTCATATCCCTCTTAAAATCCAAGAGGGAAGCACGCTGGGCTCAACCCTTGTGGGAGCCCATTTTCTCAACATGCTGAAATTTTTGAGCGAGATGAACCATGAAATGAAAGATTAACTTGTACTTGGACAATGAGAAAACATGTTAGATAAAAAAATGGAAGTCAATGTTCTTCATGATGATTGAATCTCATTTTGATGATCTAATTTTGGATTTTTTCACATATTTGATAATGGCTGAATTGAATTGATGCATCACAGTTGTAGGTTATATGTCTATTGATGAAAACATATGATGAGTTTTTGAATCCCAAGCTCTAACTTTTTCAATCAACTACAAGTGCTTTTGAAGATTGGGTACGAGAGGAGCTGAAGACAAGAAGACCAATCTAAAGATAGGAGGATCAACACCAGCATTGCTAGGAAATGACATATATGAATTCTCTTTATGAGTTTTTCTCTTTACTTAATCTTTAGATATATAGCTTACTCTCTGCTTTGTATCAATCCAATTTTGTCATTCCCATGGCTTGTGTGGGGACTTTTGAGCACTTTCTTGATTTTCAATGAACAAACAATAATATTGTATACATTTGCATCTCAAAATGAATGGAATAAAACATATTATTATGCAATTGTTGTAATCTCTTTCTGTTGTAAAATATTGCATAATAAGAATTGAACTTCAATCTAAAAACTTCATATGCAAATGATAATAATTAGCAAAATTTTATGTAGTACCTTTCACCTTATAAGTAATCAACTGTTCCAGCTCTACCAAAAGAGGTGAAATTTTTGGTAACAATTGTAGTGCCCCTTTGTGTTTGGCCCTTCTTACGATGTTTGATAAATTTTGTTTTGAATTGTTTGAATCAAATTGGTTTTATAATGTTGTTTGTTTAGTAACGAATTAAATGAAATTATGTCGATAAATAGTTTTGAGTTACCTTGGTTAACTAAATTATTAAATTAAATCATTAATTTATAAAGTGTTTTTATAATTAAATATAAACTTAATTATTTTTAATGTTGACTTTTAATTAATAAATTTAAAAGTGATAAAATATTAAAATTTATATTAATTTTGAATGAAGATAAATGATAAAGAAATAGAAAAAATTAAAAAATAGAAAAAAGTGGAGTTCGTGCACATGCATGACTCTGAACTAATTGTTGAATGGGAAACTTGTCATTTTGAGTGGATATTGCTTAATTTTTACTTTTGAAAGCTAATGGCTTTCTAGATTTTTAATAATGTGGTTTTTGGGGGAAAGAGGGGGGATTGATTTTTAGGTTTTGAACAAAAAAAATTGTCTGCAACAATATTATGAAAATACAGATTTTGGATTAAGAATTGTTTACGAAGTGGGAATTTTTTTTGAGGGTTGATCAAGAATTTAGAGAAAATGATTGTTGTTGCGATAGAATTATTCTCGACACTTCTCTTTCATCTTCGAAGAATTGGATCTCAGGTTGACATTGTTTTTACTCTTGTTTCATTTATTCATTATTTGCGAACGATCTCTCTTTCCCTTTCTCTATTGAAAATGATTGCATGAATGACTGAATGTGTTTACGGATTTAGTGTCTTCTTGAACACCATGTATACCAATGTTTATGCCCTACATTTTTTTATGTGTTTTCGAGTATATATATATCGATTCCCTTCAATGGATACTTCTATGCTTGAATCCGATATCTAGTGTTGTGATTTATTTTTTGTTTGAACTTAATGTTGAGTATGGTAGTTATTTCGGTGGGAAAAATAAAGGCTATATGTTGTGTTTGGAATGCAATTTGGAATGTGTATTTACTTCATACTAATAGATGAAAGAAATTCTAGCTTGAAGAATATCTTACTTGGGATTTTGATGGGGATGAATAGTGTGTTGGTTGTTCCCTGCGTCCCACACCATACTTTACCCTGCGTTGCTTTTCAAGAAATTTCGTCTACTTGGAGTTTGACATGCATAATCCTCCTTATTGGTAACCAATGTTGAAGCTTGATAAACAATATAAGATTTTCTATTAGTGATTTTCCTTATCAAATGTTTTGATCTTATTTATAAGGCCTTCAATATTGTTTCTGTTAGCTATTCAATGGTATTGTTATGTTATATTTTGCTATAGATAATTGTTCGAATTTGATTTTTATTGGTATTCATTTATTGTGTCTTTTGTGGGTAATTCAAATTTACCAAGAGTTAGGTAAAAGTATTGAATCTGGAAATATCCTATTGTTTTCATTCACCAAGCCAATTTCATTTGCTAGAAAGTCTCTTAAGCTTATCTCCAAACTTAGGCGCACTCACCAGCCAATTTCTTTCCCCTGAAAGTTCGTAATTTATTTTTAGCAATTTCATCTTGTGCATATCTTGTAGTTTCAACCGATTGATTGAATCCCTCCATCTTGATGAAAAAAACTATGCCATAGTATAAGGTCTTTGGGTCATTCAGATACACTTTGGGCATACAACGTCCATTATCTCCTATCCACTGCCCGCAAAATAATATGTTTTTCCTTATTCAGTTTTTAGTTCATCAATTATCAATGGTCTTGTGCATCTTAATATAGCAACACTCTTGCATCAGTTCAATGACTGTATAGGCATATGCTTACATTTCACCTTCTCTTCTTTGCAAGTTCGTTGCTTAGTAGTGCCTGGTGTCTAGTCGTCTCCTCATTGATTTGTTTATTTATGACAAATTTTATTCTTTGAATGCTTACTCGTTATTAAGATGTTTTTATATTGATTGTTCCTTAATTGGTTTGGCATTTGATATTCAATGAAAATGCTTGATATTTGTTAAGGGATGAATAAATTTGTGGTTGGAGTCAATTAGTGAGCATGGAATTTCATTTATAAGCTTTTCATTGTCTTTCTTTAATTCAATGGATACACATATATATATATATATATGATGTTCAATTAATATATATAATATATGTTTTAGTTATAATTTGATGATCGGTTAATATATATTTATGTATAGATGTATACATTTATATAACTATATAATATATTTAAGTTAAAATATCTTGCTTTATAAACAAATTTTCAATCATAATAAATGCTTATCTATATGTTTACATGTATTTGTATTATAGTGACAAAAATAGAATAATTTATGCTTTGTGATTATTTGGTTATAAATATAATGGAAAGTTAAATAGAAGAAAAGAGTTATTTATATTTAGAAAATGAAGGGATTGTTTAGATAATAAACTAATTAAATGATTATGTTAGGGTGGGGAATGATTTATTAAGTGATTTTATGGTTAATAAAATGAGTTTCATGAGATGCGGAATAATGTCCTTCATGGATGTAGTGATTCTTGATCATTTGCTTTGTATATGATATTTGATTTGTTATTATATGTGGATATTTTGATTACACTGGTTTATTACGAGTCAAATTGCATTATGTATGGGAAATTCAAATGGGTTTCGATTATGGGTTTTAAATGGGAGTCTATGTGTAAGTTGTCAAGGTTTGTTTCTAAAGGCTTGGGGAAAATAGCTTGAGTTTTGGTTTCACATTTTTTTCATTTTGAAAGTGGATTGATTTTGCACTTAGATTGTGTTCATGAGGGTATTTATCCTTGCACTATTTACCTGTTATTATAGTTGAGATTTGTGAGCAAGAGGGTCCAAGCCATGCTCTGGATATGTGAATCTCGAGGCTTTGTTTTGGTATGCCTGATGGCTTTACCTTGTTTGATTTTTTAGGTATCTTGTTGTTAGTAGGGGAGTGGATTTCAATGGGGGCCGAAACCCAAAGTGGTGTCCAGGGTAACTCATTGAAAGTTTCTTTAATCTAGTGATAACCTAAAATGTATTGGGGGGTTGGGTAGTTTTCACATTAATCAATATAATGCCTCACTCATGGCTCAAGTGCTTGTTTAGGCTTGAGATGAGTGGGAAGGCCTGGAATGGCATGATCAACTGCCTTGTCCTCATGAAAGGTACGTTGATCCTGCATGAGTTTGTATTGGGGTTGAGAATTGGTAGAGGTGGCAAGGGTAACCCAAAATGGGGGTTCGGTAGCCTAGGAAGGTTCGCCAGGGTAACCCATAGCAAGCTATGTGATGACACTCCTCCCTATAGCAACCTAGCATTCCCTAGTCGTGTGTTCCCCTTGTTGTTTGTGTGCCTCTAGAAGGGGTGTATTTTTATATGATGTTTATGTTGTACTTTGTATGTTGAGTCATGTTAGCCCTTCTTTGCTTGATTGCTTGTGTAGTGGGTCCTTATTGTCATCTCCTAGCATGGGGGGTGGACCTTAGGGTTCCACATTGTTAGGTAGAATGTGATATGCACTCCATTGGGTTCCCAGTTGATGTTCATGAGCATGGATGTTGTACCTTATATTGAGATTCCAGATCTTGTACCAAACTTAAGATTGTGTTGATGTTATATAATGTAATCATATCAGTTGTGTCTTATCATGCATCTGATGTATCCTTACCACTGTTATAAGGGAAGGTTTGATGTAATCTTGTGACAATGAATTAATGTACCCTTATGTAAGGTAAAATTGTATATGTACTCATTTGTTCGTATTATATGATCTTTAATGATGTTGTATATGTGGAAATATATATGTTCATTCATTTAATGTCTTGGATTTAAAATGAACTCGTATGTTCGTAATGCAGTCATTGAACCTTAGAGGATATGGTGTAACTTTTATGTTATGTTTAGTTATGGTTTAGATTCCATGTTATTGTAGTTTTAT
Organism: Sequoiadendron giganteum; assembly: GCA_007115665.2. Lineage (NCBI taxonomy): Eukaryota > Viridiplantae > Streptophyta > Pinopsida > Cupressales > Cupressaceae > Sequoiadendron > Sequoiadendron giganteum. Next base: position 768,878,247 of record CM021102.1, read on the forward strand.
TTTAAAAAAAATTGTTATGTTATTATGTCATAGTGTGTTGTCCTCTGGGGTTCTGTGGCGGGGCATTACACCTGGTATCGGAGCCCAAGGTTCGAACACTAGGTTCTTTGGTTCATATGAGCCCATTAGTTTGTCCTTATTATTTAGGCTCTTGAACTTATGTTGGTCCCTTTATGTCTTCCTCACCTAATTGTTTATAAATTTTCCTTGGTGGTGTTTGTCCAATGGTGTAGAAAACTAGTGGGAAGGATAGGACCCTGGGTGTAGTGCGCAATGCACCGATATTCTTCCAATCGGGGATGCATTATGGACCCTTGTGTAGCCTTGTGATGTGACTCCCAGTGATGTGAATTTGTGCATGTATGTGAAGAATGTATCTTAAATCTGGAATATCACGCTTATGAAGTGATGAATTTTGTTTTCATGCTTCTGAAAAGGTATGAAATCATGCTTTTGTGTCACATATGATATGATATTTAGTGTTGTAAACATAATAAAGTGGAATGTCTTATGTGTAAATGATGAATATTTAATGAAAAATGTGTGCTTTGTGTGTATAATTATGCCGCATCTTGTGGAAATGTAGGATTAAGATGTAATGAATCAAATTTGATGATAGATATGTAGCAAATGGTTTACAAGTGATTTTATTATTGAGTGTAGTATTCGGATGTGTCTTGGTGAAAGGGACAGTGTCGCATTACTCATTCATGAGTACCCTGCTATGCTACAATTTCCTTTCACAGTGTGTTTGACTATTTGATTATATATATTGTTTGACCATTTTGTTTGACGTAGGTTGCAGGTACTAGGCATTGACTCCACCTAAATTGTCAGATCTGAGCATGCCTTAAACCTAATGGAAATTTTTGAAATGGAGATAACGTACCCTACCCTAGCCATCATCCTTGAAGAGGATGAGTATCTAGTCCATCACCACGTTAGTGTGTCTATGATCAGTTGGTCTTTCTTCTTGACCATGGTTAAGGTTTAGGTAATTGTTTGACATTTGGATTGCTTGATTATTTGATGTTGTTTGTATTTAGGTGAATATGGTATTATTTAAAAAAAAATTGAACCATTGTGTGTATGTGTTATTGTGACATTGCGACTTTTGAGAGTAAGTCGAATCTTAGGGGGGAGGATGTAGTGCCCCTCCGTGTTTGGCCCTTTTTATGATGTTTGATAAATTTTATTTTGGATTGTTTGAATCAAATTGGTTTTATAATGTTGTTTGTTTAGTAATGAAAATTAAATAAAATTATGTTGATAAATAGTTTTGAGTTACCTTGGTTAACTAAATTATTAAATTAAATCATTAAGTTATAAAGTGTTTTAATAATTAAATATAAAGATAATTATTGTTAATGTTGAGTTTTAATTAAAAAATTAAAAAGTGAGAAAATATTAAAAGAAAAGAAAATATTAAAATTTATATTAATTTTGAATGAAGATAAATGATAGAGAAATAGAAACAATTAAAAAATAGAAAAAAGTGGAGTTCGTGCACATGCATGACTCCAAACTAATTGTTGAATGGGAACCTTGTCATTTTGAGTGGATATTGCTTGACTTTTTAGTTTTGAAAGCTAATGGCTTTTCTGATTTTTAATAATGTGGTTTTTGGGGGAAAGAGGGGGGATTGATTTTTGGGTTTTGAACAAAAAATTATGTCTGCAACAATATTATGAAAATACAGATTATGGATTAAGAATTATTTTTGAAGTGGGGAAATTTTTTGAGGGTTGATCAAGAATTTGGTGAAAAGGATTGTTATTGTGATAGAGTTATTCTTGACACTTCTCTTTTGTCTTCAAAGTGTTGGATCTCAGGTTGGCATTTTTTTACTCTTGTTTCATTTATCCATTATTTGCGAGCGATCTCTCTTTCCCTTTGTATGTTGAAATGATTGCTTGAATGACTAAACTCTTTTACATATTTAGTGTCCTCTTGAACACCATGTATACCGGTGTTTATGCCCTACGTTTTTTATGTTTTTTCGAGTGTATATATATATATCGATTCCCTTCAATGGATACATCTATGCTTGAATCCGATATCCAATATTGTGATTTCTTTTCTATTTTAACTTAATGCTGAGTAGGGTAGTTATTTCTCTGGGAAAAATAAAGGCTATATGTTGTGTTTGGCATGTGATGTGGAATGCGTATTTACTTCATACTAATAGATGAAATAAATTTTAGCTTGAAGAATTTCTTATTTGGGATTTCGATGGGGATGAATAGTGTGCTGGTTGTTCACTGTGTCCCACACCATACTTTACCCTGCATTGCTTTTAAAGAAATTCCATCTACTTGGAGTTTGATGTGCATAATCCTCTTTATTGGTAACCAATGTTGAAGCTTGATAATCGATATAATATTTTTTGTTAGCGATTTTCCTTATCAAATGCTACAATCTTATTTAATGGTATTTGCTATGTTATATTTTGTTGTAGATAATTGTTGGCATTCGATTTTCATTGGTATTCATTTATCGTGTCTTTTGTGTGTAATTAAAATATACCAAGAGTTCGATAAAAGTCTTGAATCTAGAAATACCTTGTTGTTTTCGTTCACCAAGCCAATTTAATCTGCTTGAAAGTCTCTTTAGCTTATCTCGAAACTTAGGCACACCCACCAGCTAATTTCTTTCCCTTGAAAGTTCATAAGTTTGTTTTAGCAATTTCATCTTGTGCATATCTTGTAGTTTCAACCGATTGATTGAATCCCTCCATCTTGATGAAAAACACTATGCCATAGTATAAGGTCTTCGGGTCATTTAGATACACTTTGGGCATACAAAATCCATTCTCTCCTATCCACCACCCACAAAATAATATGTTTTTCCTTCTTTAGTTTTTATTTCATAAATTATCAATGGTCTTGCACATCTTAATATAGCAAAACTCTTGCATCAGTTCAATGACTGTATATGCATATGCTTGCATTTTTCCTTCTCTTCTCTACAGGTTCACTGCTTAGTAGTACTTGGTGTCTAGTCGTCTCCTCATCGATTTTTTTTAATGCCGAATTTCATTCTTTGAATGCTTACTTGTTATTAATATGTTTTTATATTGATTGTTCCTTACTTGGTTTGGCATTCAATATTCAATGAAAACGCTTGATATTTGTTAAGAGGTGAATAAATTTATGGTTAGAGTTGATTAGTGAGCATGGAATTCAATAGTTATGATTAGAGTTATGCTTGGAATCTGACTTATAATCTTTGCATTGTCTTTATTTTATTCGATGGATATATATATATATATATATATATATATATATATATATATATATATATATATGATGTTCAATTAATATATATATATATATATATATATAATATGTTTTAGTTATAATTTGACGATTAGTTAATATATATTTATGTATAGATGTATACATTTATATAACTATATAATACATTTAAGTTGAAATATCTTGCTTTATAAACAACTTTTCAATCATAATAAATGCTTATCTATATGTTTACATGTATTTGTATTATAGTGATAGAAATAGAATCATTTATGCTTTGTGATTATTTGGTTATAAATATAATGGAAAGTTAAATAGAAGAAAAGAGTTATTTCTATTTATAAAATGAAGGGATCCTTTAGACAATAAATTAATTAAATGATTATGTTAGGGTGGGGAATGATTCATTAAGTGATTTTGTGGCTAAGAAAATGAGTTTCATGAGATGTGGAATAATGTCCTTCATGGATGTAGTGATTGTTGATAATTTGTTTTGTATATGGTATTTGATTTGTTATTATATGCGGATATTTTGAGTACATTGGTTTATTACAAGTCAAATTGCATTATGTATGGGAAATTTAAATGGGTTTGGATTATTGGTTTTAAATGGGAGGCTATGTGTAATTTTTCAAGGTTTGCTTTTAGAGGTTTGCTTTGAGTTTTGGTTTCATGTTTTTGTCATTTTGAAAGTGGATTGATTTTGCACTTGGATTTCATTCATGAGGGTATTTAGCCTTGCACTGTTTACTTGTTACTATAGTTGAGGTTTGTGAGGAAGAGGATCCAAGACATGCTTTGGATATGTGAATCTTGTGGCTTCATTTTGGTGTGCATGATGACTTTACCCTATTTGATTTTTTGGGTCTCTTGTTGTTAGTAGGGGGAGTGGATTTCAATGGGGGCCAACACCCAAAGTGGTGTCCAAGGCAACTCATTGAAATTTTCTTTAATCCTGTGATAACCTAAAATGTATCGGGGGGGTTGGATAGTTTTCACATTAATCAAGATAACACCTCACTCATGGCTCAAGTGCTTGTTTAGGATTGGGATGAGTGGGAATTTCTAGAATGGCATGATCAACTGCCTTGTCCTCATGAGTTTGTATGGGGCCCAGGAATCGGTAGAGGTGGCCAGGGTAACCTAGAGTGAGGGTCCGATAGCCTAGGAAGGTTCGGTAGGGTAACCCATAGCAAGCTATGTGATGGAACTCCTCCCTATAGCAACCTAGCATTCCCTAGTCGTGTGTTCCCCTTGTTGTTTGTGTGCCTCTGGAAGTAGTATCTTGTTATATGATGTTAATGTTGTACTTTGTATGTTGGAGTCATGTTAGCCCTTTCCTTCTTGACTGCTTGTGTAGTGGGTCCTTACTATCATCTCCTAGCACGGGGGGTGGACCTTAGGGTTCTACATGGTTGGGTGGAATGTGCTATGCATTCCATTAGGTTCCTAGTTTATGTTCATGAGCATGGATGTTGTACCTTATGTCAAGATTCTATATCTTGTACCAGACTTGAGATAGCGTTGATGTTATATAATGTAATCATTTCAGTTTTATGTTATCATGTATCCAATGTATCATTTCCATTGTTATAAGGGAAGCTTTGATGTAATCTTCTGACAATGAATTAATGTACCCTTATGTAAGGGAAAATTGTATATGTACTCATTTGTTCTTATTATTGTAGACATGGAAAATGTACAAATTCGTTTTGGCACACCTGATCCTGATTACTAACAACGTTTCCTCTTAGATAAAATTCTAAGCATTTCATCACTTTCTATCCTTTAATTCAATAAATCACTATTTATTGGATTAAGTTTATCACCTCCTTTGATTAAATTAATTAGTTTAATTTAATTAACCTTACATTGTTGTTTAATTAAATAAATCATTTTATTTAATTAAAATCTCTAAAGTCATTCTATTAAATTAAATAAATTAAACCTTATTTGATTTAATCTAACACATTCCCTTCTTTATTGAATACATCAAATCATTTATTTAATAAAGCATTTCCTCTCAATTTCTGACTTAAATCAATTCATAAATCTAAGTCTAAATTGTCACATCACCTAATTCTTCATTAAGTTAATCAAATCTACGTTTAACTTAATCCTTCTCACTAAAATCCTCTAGAGAATGCAACTTGCACAATAAATCAATTACTTTGATTTATTAATTCTCCTATTTTCCCTCACAAAGCATCAAAAAAGGGAATATTCCTCTTTTGAATTCAAAAAGTCCAAATGGACTTGGTCCTTCCAACAAAGCATTAAAAGCCTCTTACATGTCCTTGACCTTGAGCCAAGTGACATTAACTTCATTCCTTTTCCCTCTTCAACATGTCATTTCTCAAGTTTGAAATGCCACCTAATGGCATTTATTGGCACATTGACCAAAACTTGTACATTCCTCATCCAATCACATGTGGACAAGTGGCACAATGCCATTTGATGATCTTTTATCCCACATTGCTCAATCTTGCTCATTCTTCCAAGATTTGAATCTATAAATTGGAGACTCTTCTCCTCAATCTTCATCCACAATTCATATGCAAAGTTACTCTCTCCAATTGAGAACTAATTTTGCCCATTTCACCCAAGCATTCACAACATTTCACATTTTGTATCAAGGTTATGCTCAAATCTCCTTGGAGATTTGACCATTCTCTTCATCAACCACATTGCAACTTACGAATTGGGAAAGGGCCAATTGCAACATATCATTGGCACCAATTCCCCCATAAGATCTTTAACTTATTTGCTTAATTAGGATTTAATTCAAGTTTCTTGCTTTATGTTCTTCATTTTCCCAATTTTAGCTTAATAGGTGGATTTCATGGGGAATTCTTCAAATCTTTACATGCATATTCGATCTAACACTAACAATGTTTGACTTCTTTGTGCATTTGCAGGTTTAGGGGTTCACAATTATATGATCTTCAATGATGTTGTATCTATGGAAATATATATGTTCATTCATTTAATGCCTTGGATTTAAAATGAACTCTTATGTTCGTAATGCAATCATTGAACCTTAGAGGACATGGTGTAACTTTTATGTTATGTTTAGTTATGGTTTACATTCCATGTTATTGTAGTTTTTTTTTAAAATTTTTTTGTTATTATGTCATAGTGTGTTGTCCTCTGGGGTTATGTGGTGGTGTGTTACAATACTAATTACCAAAAATATGATTCAAGGATGCCTTAGGTACTCCATTCTCATAGATCTTTTACAGTGTCACTCATACATTTGAGATGCTCTTATAATGTATACATCATAGGTGCTCATGATGAGGTAAACTTCAAATGAATAACTTGAAATTCCCTTGCTAAGCTTCACACGCTCTCTTATAATGGCTTAAAATCATAATTGAGATTTGTCAAGATAATCAAAATAAGGATGTTGCATTGCGTTTTTGGCTGAGATTCTCTTGGATGGCTCATAAATCAACATTTTATGCAAGGAGACACCAATCAATTTTTAGTAGTTTACTTACAAATAGGCAAAGTAAAAGAAGAAAAAGAAAGAGGATCCAAAATGGAAATGAAATGAAAATAGATGGAAGGAAATTATAGACAGAAAATCCACACCATTTAGTTGCAAGTCAGGAACAACAAGGCTTAAATCTTGATGCTTTCATTGAGGATAGACATGCCAGTCTCTCAACTTAGTCACTCCTGGCCATACATCTTCATTGGGAGTTCCAAGATACCTATTGTACACAACAAACTCTCATGAATAGAATAACTTAAAATTTGAGACACTCTTATAATGTCTACATCATAGGTGCTCATGACGAGGTTAACTTGAAATTCCCTCACTAAGCTTCACACACACTTTTATAATGGCTTAAAATTAGAATTGAGAATTGTCAAGATCATCAAAATAAGGATGTTGCATTTCTTTTTTGGCTGAGATTCTCTTGGATGGCTCATAAATCAACATTTTCTATAAGGAGACACCAATCAATTTTTATTAGTTTAATTACAAATAGGCAAAGTAAAAGAAGAAAAAGAAAGAGGATCCAAAATGGAAATAAAATGAAAATAGATGGAAGGAAATTATAGACAACAAATCCACACCATTTGGTTCCAAGTTGGGAACAACAAGGCTTAAATCTTGATACTTCCATTGAGGATAGGCATGCCAATCTCTCAACTTAGTCACTCCTGACCATACATCTTCATTGGGAGTTCCAAGATACCTATTGAACACAACAACCTCTCATGTATAGAACATAACCAAACTATTACTTTCCAACCTTTTGGAAACTTGTAACCTATTATAAAAACAACAAAATTTAATCTTCCACTTAGATTACTATTCTATAGAGAATATCCTACATTTTTTTTGCATATTTTTGAGAAAAAATAAAATACCATTGAACTTTGTATCCTTTTCCACAGTTCTAAAAATAAATTGTGCTACATTTTCAATTTTGATAACTTCATCAATCACCTACATACATGATATAAACATTAGATGCTAGCATTGGCATCATACAAATTAATGTGCATACAAGTGCAAATTAATAAGAACCAATGTGCATACTTACAAATTAATCCAACGAACCATCTGGGTCTACTCTACTCTTTATTGTGTCAAGTATTTCCTCATGGTGAGACTCACACACCTTCCACAAGGTCTTTTTCAAAGGTCTATGCCCATATTTGGTCAAAAAAAATTGGATGCCACTACAAGGTTCGAGTAATGAAGAATCTTTCGATGCGTGTCAAAGTCCTGAAATAGCCAAAATTTAACACTCTTATGTGGGTACCTTCTAAGCCATGTTCCAATAAAAACAACTGAGCCTATAGGGTATTCAATGTTTTCTCCATCTATAACTAGGGGCCCCAATTTATTTTTGGCCTCAACACAACAACACAACAACACAAGTAATAATATGTTCCATCTTCATTGTCTTCATTTGTAATAACTGCATAAACATGTCCTACATTGATATGTGCAACAAATTAGATGAAATTAGTCAACATTACAAATACACTACAAAGTAAGATAACAATAGGAATTTCAAAAACTATGCAAGCAAATATATTACCTAGTTGAACTGGATATGATATGTCGTCAAAGTCAACTAATGAATCCATCTATGTTAGTTCCAATTCCGTTGGAGGGTGATATGTGTGAAGTGGGCTAAGATAACTTAACAACCATTTCTCAACCCACTCCTTTGATTGGAAATCATCCCAAGCTTGCATTGTACATAAAGAACGAAAGCATGTCATCTTCCGCGTATTGATACTCCATGAACCTACATTTGAGATAAGGAAAAAGTGTATCTCACTCGATCTTTTCAGTGTACAACAATCCTCATATGGTGCAATGTTAATATCATCCATCAACCAAAAAAATCTATGAACTGAAGATGTACCTTCATTACCTAGACCCATTGAAGCATTACACCACTCAATGATTGATTTTGCATCTGTCAACTTTGCATTGTCTTTATACTTTAACTCTTCTCATGCTAATTCTCTTTTGACACATTTTCTTGCACCATCATGCTCCCCCTTTCCATGCCCGACCTCACAAAACTTTCACATATGTTGAACACTTGTAATGACATACATCCTACTTAACTAGTAGAACATGTGTGAATTCTTGAACTGTGTTGCACAATTATCTGACCATATTATATGCCAACCATATGCTAGGCCCCTCTGAGCCAAATCAATGTAGAACAACTGGAAGAAACCTTGCATGAACTCTAGAGAATGTGTGCGATCATCACTAATATAAAATTGATACTCCCTCAATACCTTCCTTTGGTCCTATGTACTATCAATTGCATGAATGAATGCTATGTGCACAAATATCGAAACCTATGTGGAGTTGTAATATTGTGACTACACCTCATGTTGTGGCTATAGAGTGTAGTTCTTTACAAATTCAACCAATGAAACTATGTTTCCAACTAGAAATGTGTCCTTGCATAACTTGAATTGTGTTTCTGACCATCAAGCTCTATGAATATTCCTTGCATACTTGTACACTATACTATCATGAAACATAGACATAAACTGATACAATGGAATCTTTTGAATAACTAGATCACACATTTTTGCTTGATTACCATATTTTGTAACATATGCCACTAATTTATACTTCCCAAAATCTACTAGTTTATGTCCTACCTCATGTCTACTTTCCATAAGTTGACATACTGGCATACGTTGCAAGTCACCGCAACGCTGACATGAACCATCCAAGCATAGTTTCTTATAGAATATTTGGTCATCCTCTATTTCACATAATTTTTTTGATAAGAACTCTCTTGAAGATGTTGGTGGGGCATGTATGCCACAATCTTACAAAACATCGCTAGTATGCAAATATAAACATATAGAACGATAAACATCATAATAGTTAGAGAACTCAATATGTATTCTACAACAACTAGTGTGTGTGTGATTTATTTTCACATAAAAAGGCTTAATAATTTCAAAATATCTTTGACAAATTTGAATTTGAGGATAATCCTGTTGAAATTTATGAAAAAATTAGGTTTGAGTCGTATCAAAAAATGCTTTGGATATGGCTCACGGTTTTGACTATTGATTCTCCTTCTTACCACATCCCTTTGATTCAGAGATGACCTTGTGTTATTCTTCCAATATTCTTAAATTAGTGTTTTGAATGCTTCAATGACTCATTTATCTTTTCGTGGGAGTCTCCTCGAGAATTCCCATAATTCATTTAAATTAGTGCCTTTAATTCTTTGCCACCTTTGAACGACTCTTGATAAAGTTTTTCTATTAATTCTCAATTGTTCACTTGTCTTTCTAATGAGATGAGATCTCCTTTTTTGACTACTTACCAAAGTCAATGTAATGACATGTTCGATGACATTACTATCCTTTGAGCATGAGGTCTTACCAACACTCTCATAAGCATAAATTCAATTCTTCACAATAGTGTTTTCACTTGAGTTATTCGACATTCTCAACCAAAGAATCTTCATTTAGTTTCTATACTTTATACCTCGCATCATTTCAAAAAATTATTGACATCTTGTGGTCTCATTTAGCCTTTCAAAGAACAATTTCCAAATCTTATCAGCATATCTTCTACAAGTGTGTGTTGGAATATTATTGTAGACACCTAAATTTGGACACTTCATTTATCCAAATTTACCCCTTTTTCGTCTAAATATCCCCTTATCCACATTAATTAAGTGATATCACTATTATTTAATTAATACCTCTAAAGTTCTTCTAATCCCTAAGGTATCTAGTTAAATAATTAAATACCTTACCCCTTTAATTCCTCTCTCATCAAATGAATTAAATAAATATGACATTTATTTAATTCTTCACATGTCACATCCTTCACTTAATCTTAATCAACCTCTTAATCTCTTCATTAGGGATCTGCACATGCCTAATCCTTGATTAGGATGTGTCACATCCTCCAAGTTTTTCAAGTTGGCTTCTAATCCTTATTAACCACTAATTATCTTTTAATTATTGATTAGTTAAGCCTAATTAGTACCTTGGTCAACTCTCCCCATCCCCCAAGGAATTTTTAATTCCTTTTTATTCATCCAGGGCTCCTCTCTTCCCCATGTCAATTTTCAATTCACTTTTATTCCTCCAAGGAATCCTCTCTTCCCCATGCAAATTCTAGAACCTTTGACATGTCACTTCACATGTGCCAAAGTCTTCTAGAATCTTTGACTTGTTGCATCACTCACATGTGGCAAGTCCCCACCTTTTTGGGAACCTTGTCTTATCCACTAGATTCTTCCAATCATGTGAATTTTTAATTCACTTTTATTCACCCAAGATTCTCCTTTTCCCTATGTGATCATTGAGAGGTCACATCATCCCTTTTCCAAGGTACTTGTCCTTCCTCCACATCATGTACATTCCCTCCACCTCACTTCCACATCATCTCATCCTTGGCCATCTCACATTCCACATGTCAATATGTGAGGGTGTGTGAGTCCTCAACTCACCTTAGCCCTCCATCTTGACCTTGTTGGCTTAATCTCAACCGTTGAATTCTCTATAAATACCCCCTCCTTCCTCTCATTTTAGGGAATCATGCTTTTGTTACCAAACTCTTGCCAATTTGTCATTTGAGAATTTCTTGCCTTTACCATAGCATTTTAATTCACCATTATCACACCCTCATTCATCTTGCATATCATCTTGCATATTTGATCTCATTTTCTATCCAAGGAGCATATAAAGCACACAATATCAAGGGCTAACCAAGGAATTTGCAGCACAAAGGTATAATCAATTATTGTTTTATTTCATCCTATTTCCTTGCTTATCATTCCTTAGGCTAATCTTGAGGTTTACTCTTTGTGTTCTTCTCTTTATTGCATTATTAGATTATTTTGCATCATTATAATTAGGGAAAACATTTAAGGGATCACACTTACCTTCCATGTGCTGCAAAATATCCTCATCAGTATTAATCAAATACTTTGGATTTCTACGCAAAATACTAGGTGGTGTTCTCCTAGGTACATACATCTCAACATTAGGATTTTCATCAATATTTAAGCTAGGTGGGATAGATCGCGTACCTTCGATTGAGGGTGGACTAGATGACATATCTTTAGGTTCTCAAGGGGCTGATGGTGTACCTTCATCAAATCTAAGTGATGATGCTCTCAACTTGAGATGTGGTGGATGGTGTCCCTTCATATTCACTTGCGATTGATGGTGTCCTTCCATATTCATTTGTGGTAGATGGTGTTCCTCCATATTCACTTGTGGTAGATGGTGTCCCTCCATATTCACTTGTGGTTAATAGTGTCCCTTCGTATTCACTTGTGGTAGAGGGTTTGTCTCCAACTACGGTATTCAAATATTTCTTAGCATGATGCTTTCACATTCGTTCCTTTTGTGCCACCAATTCCTTTTCTCTTTTTCATGGTTGAGGTTCCTCTTCAATTGGCTTGTTTTCGTCAATCATATCCAATTTCTTCTTCTAACGATATTCTCTCATCCATTCTCTATTTTTTTCTTTATTAGTTTCATACTCTTTGTCTGTTGGTTTATTCCTTCTTCCTTTCCTCGGCATGACAAATAATTTTACATGTACCATGGTAATGAGACAAATATTAGTTCCTAAAAAATGAATCCATACAAATAAATGAAATATATGTCATTCAAGGCTTCATACAATATACTTACAATCATCATGTAGAAGAGTATTTCTAGCATAGACAAAGGTCACATGATTTTTTTTTAGATGGAATGCCTTAAAGAAATGTGGTCATGTGGCATGCACTGATTGCAAGATAGGCTCAAATTGGAAGCATGTGTTGAATAAACTAGATACTGAGAGGGGGGAGGGGGTGAATCAATATACACACAAACTTATTGAATAACCACCATTAATTCTTTATACCATAGAACAGATAAGAGCAATGAAAAAGATGAAAATTCCACAACATAAGAACACTGGATTTTACGTGGAAAGCCCAATGAGGGAAAAACCACGGTGAGGATTAACTCATAATGTATATAGTTATATCAATATTGTATCACTACCAGATACAAAACACTCACTTCTTACAAGGACTTACTGTCTAGACAAGGAGGCTCACTACCTACAGAAATTGTGTAAACAAAAAATGGCTAACCAACAAAGTTGAACTGATAAAGATACACCACACGTACAAATTCAGTTCCTTTGATGCACAAAGTATTCGCTCACATGACAGCAAACTAATCTTCACCCTTCTATTCTCACACTTCACTTATCATACTTCTTATTCTCTTCACATTCTCATTCCAAAAATCATATATTCTTCTTCTAACCATCTTGCCTATATACCCAAATGCATTAATTAGGTCAGATTCATGTAAATCTTTTCAAAAGTAGTTCACCTTTTTCATGTAACATCATGTCAGATAGGACCAAAGATAGGTGTCACATATAATCTGCAATCCATTATAGACTGAATATTAGGTCGGCCATGATTAACCTAATACTAAAATGAAACCACAAAAACTGATGCCGGTGTATAACACAAACATATGAACATCTGAGAGTACATGCATACACACTTCCAACCATTATAAGATTTTTCCCAAAACCCTTAGATCATATTGATTATCAGAGAGACTAAGAAGGCCAAAATACAAGAGATATTAGATGTAATACCAAATGAGATAAGCATGATCTACACACCGATACAAGGTACCAAACCAACATGGTAACATCAATGACAACATGAGACTGATCTTCTTCCATATTTCCAACAATCTCCCCCTTTGGAATTGATGGCAACATGTTCTCAAAAACATAAAAGAAAATCTCATTCCATATCTCTCCCCAAAACTCCATATCTCACCCCCTTTGACATTGATGGCAAAGGGCGCCAAAAGGATATAAACATGGTGACATTCAAAAATTCTCAAAAAAAACTTCAAAACTTTAAAGCATCCAATCTTTCAAATTTCTTTCAAATCAAAATGACACTTGTCACCTAAAATACCTTCTTGTACCTTTATTTGATAACATGATATAATTTCTTCCATTCAAGTACTGCATAGTTCATTCTTGTATATGTGCTTTCCAATAGAGCCAACAATGTGAAAGAGGATGACCAATCCACAGGTGAGCATTGTCTTTCAAAGTCTTCTGCATCAAAGAGTATTCCATAAAGATGATCTAACCGAACCTCAATAATTTCCTTAAGAATCCAAAAGGTCTTCACTACAACATCCCTTTTTCTTTGCACAATAATCAGTTCAGCTTGCAACTCACCAATTTTTAGCCTTTGCTTCCCATCTTTGTCCTAAAAAATATCAAACTTCTTCTCAATATTGTTCACTTCAGAAGCTATAGCTTCAATTTTGCTTCAAAAATTATCAACTGCAGTAGGCCACCAGAGGTAATACTTGTAAATATTAGCCATTTCTTTCATGCACTTCTTCATCTCAGAGATAAGTTCAAATAACTTCTACTTGGCTTTAGAACATCTCTTTTCAACTAAAGCTTCCAACTTGTGTCCTTCTAGACGTTCAAGCAACATTCTCTCTTCAATTGCTTCAACTAAGTTCTCTAGAGAGGAATCAGAAATGATAGAAACATCAATACCTTTACGAAGTAGATACTCAACCGGAGCATCATCAATTTTAAGTCTGTCAACAGGAGAGGTCATACTCCAAAATTCACCATTTTTCTTCATTTTCCCTTTTATCAGCATAGACCGAATGTCATCCAGATAAAAAGATTCGGATCTAGGCTGAGATTCTTCTCCTTCCTTCTCTTTAGGAATAAAAATAATATTTTCAAAGATTGCCTTTATTTTCCTCGATTCCAAAGGGGAATCACAGATAACAACTTCCAATTCTTTCATCCCAGAGGAAGAACCTTCCTCAAATCAACTAGCCACAACTTCACTAGAGCTCATTACATTCTACAAGGACAAGAAATTTTTTTTACATGCATTTCCTTTATCCTCTAATCTTTCCAGATGTCTGCATATCTGTCTTGCAATGGGAATCCCAGATTCCCACTCAACATCTTTCTTTCTCGGTAGCGATTTTAGATAATAAAGTACCAGACATGTAAGCAAGGATCCAAAATGGAATGGGTATCCTTCTCCTAGTGACATTTGTATGTTCTCGGTGAGATTTTTGAGAATTAGCTTACATAGATCAAATTGTTTGTTTTCTCTTACCATTTTATGTGCCAAATACACTGCAATGGTCAAAGTAGAGCTTTCTCGATTTCTGAAATAAAATTTATAAGAAATTTCATATGCAACATACCTAATAGAGGAATCAACAATAGTATTGATCAATAGTGCTCGAGGATCTTTGTCAACTCCCATCATTTCCTCTACTTCCTTGTATTTTATTGTCTTTCATCCAGAAAGTTCTCCAACATTGCACAGTCCAGTTACCACTTCGATTGCTTCCTTCAAAATGAGATAAGATTTATCCAACACAATACAACCATGCTTGAATTTTCTCAGGAGGAACAAGATAAAATAATTATTAGTAAACCAAGAGAATTGTCCCCATACATCCAAACCTAGGGTTTGAAGGTTCTGAAATTCGCTTGACTCTAACTCCAATTCCATCTTCTTTATTTTCTGATGATCAAATTTATCTAGCTCGACTCCTTTCAACTTCAGAAGGATATTCCTCAATCCTCTATTGGAAATTTCCATTATAGCTCTTAAAATTCAACAAGAAAATTCTTTTATTACCTTTTTTGTAGCCATGAGATAGGGAAACTTCTGTCACCTACTTTTGAATTTTCACAATGTTTTCTTCAAAGGTCTTCAAATTGCTTCAGAAATGCTTCTAGAGAGTTCCAAGTCACTCTACAAATCCTTTGAATGCATTTGATGATCAAAATGATTTATGAAATTTCCTTTATACTCCATTATTTTTTGATAACTCACATTAATTACAAAAGGCTAACAAACTTTCCTTCCACTCTACACTGAGAAACCCTAATTCACTCTCCAAAAGAATATGCTTACTATTTTTCTTCTGGTTTCTTTGTCAACTCCTTTGTCTTGTCATTCCTCTTAATATATCCAGATGCTAGCATCTGACACATTGCACTTCTGGGGGTTTAATTAATTTTATGATAAAGATCCCTCTAAGACAATGCAGGGTGTAATTACCTGAGGATTCATCTACACCAGATGAGTGTACAGATGCATTAGAGGTTTCATATTGTTCTTTCTTTTTCCATATCTTACTTATTTCTTGCTTAACCTCTTCCTTATCAATATTTTCCACCGGTTTATTATCTTCCATTGGAGTAGACTTCTTTCCCTTTTTACTTCTACATACTTTTGAAATATTTCCCGGTTTCTTTTAATAGTAATAGAAAATATTCCTTTGTCTTGTCTGATTTCCATTTCTCCTTGTTCTGCATTGATTCACTTTATGTCCAAATATGTTATAGGTATCACAATAGCCATAAAATTATTGATTTATACTTCCTCTATTGAGTCTGTTCATCATCACTCTACTAACCAACCTTACTTGTGATCTACATTCAGTAGCCTTATGTCATATCTTCTTGCATGTATAACATTGTTTGGAGAAGGAACTAGTAAACTAATTCATATTACTCCTACACTCAGCTTCCTTATGACCAAATTTATTACAAGAAAAAAAACACCATTGAATGATGAGTACCTTTGTGCATTTGGTTGTCTAATAGGTGGTCTTCTTCCAGAGTTTCTTTTCTAGTTTCCTTTATTTTGAGTCTTCTAGTTGATTGCCAAATTTGAGTTTTGCATCCTTCCATCAACATCATTACCTAAGCCACTTTTTTCCTTAGAAGGTTTAAGTCCTGCTATTAATTCATCAAGCTTGGTGGAGCTTTTCTTAAAGTTATCTTCACAAATTTTTTCTTTCTCAAGTTTTTCTTTTAGATTCATCACTTCCTGTTCAAGCCTAGAGAAAATATCAACCTTGCTTTGTATTACTATTTTCAAGCATTCTTCAACTTTCTTCTTTTCATCTATTTTTAATTTCAGTGTGGTATTCTCATCATTTGCTTGTTTCAATTCCCCACTCACTTCTCTATATCTTTCTTTAAATTTCTTTAGTTGCTCTTTCAATTTCTGAACACATTCATTTGCTTCAAGATTTTCCTTCAGGTCTCTATTTTCAATTTCAGCCTTGTCAAGATCTTCAAGGGTAGTTTGGAGCTCTTCTTTATCCATTTGTTCAATATATAGGATCTCCATCAAGCTTTTAGGCTCTTCAAGAGGAACCTAGCTTTGATACCAATTGTTGAATAAATCAGATACTAAGAGGGGGGGTGAATCAATATCCACATAAACTTATTGAACAACCAACATTAATTCTTTATACTATATAACATATAAGAGCAATGGCAAAACATGAAAATTCCACAATAGAAGAACACTAGATTTTACGTGGAAAATCCAATGAGGGAAAAACCATGGTGAGGATTAACTCAAATTATATATAGTTATATCAATATTGACTTACTGCTAGATACAAAAAGATCACTGCTTACAAGGAATTACTATCCAGACAAGGAGGCTCACTGCCTACAGAAATTGTCTAAACAAAAACTGGCTAACCACCAAAGTTGAACTGATAAAGATACACCACAAGTGCAGATTCAGTTCCTTTGATGCATAGAGTATTCACTCGCATGAAAATAGACTAATCTTCACCCTTCTATTTGCACACTTCTCTTCGCATTCACATTCCACACATCATATATTCTTCTTCTAACCATCTTGTATATATACCCGCATGTATTAATTAGGTCAGCTTCATGTAAATATTTTCAAAAGTAATTCACCCATTTCATGTAACATCATGTCGGCTAGGACCAAAGCTAGGTCTCACATATAATCTGCAATCCATTATAGACTAAATATTAGGTCGGCCATGATTAACCTAATATTGAAATGCAACCACAAAAATTGATGCCAGCGTATCACCCAAACATATGAACATCTGAGAGTACATGCATACATGCTTCCAACCATTATAAGCTTTTTCCTAAAACCCTTAGATCATACTGATTACCGGAGAGACAATGTGGGCCAAAATACTAGAGATACTAGATCTAATACTAGATTAGATAAACATGATTTGCACATCGGTAGAAGGTACCAAACCAACATGGTGACATCAATGACAACATAAGACTGATATTCTTCCATATTTCCAACAACATAGACAAGGCATATGAATTGTTTGACAATAATATTTTCATAGGCTTGTATACAAAATATGGTAGCATTGGCAAGCTAGTGAGCTCAGTAGCTTTCCAATTCAGTAGGGTTGACAAGGTAGGGGCAGTGTGAGAAAATGCCTCATAGAAATGGGGTGTCATGGTGATGTACATCATCGTGACACCCCATTTCTTTGAGTAATTTTCTCATGCTGCCCCTACCTTTTCAACCCTACCGAATTGGTAAGCTAGTGAGCTTTTCAAGCACTAGCTTGTCAATGTGGTAGGGTTGACAAGGTAGGGGTAGCATTAGAAAATGCCTCATAGAAATGGGGTCTCATGGTAGCTTGTCAATGCGGTAGGGTTGACAAGGTAGGGGTAGCATGATAAAATGCCTCATAGAGATGGGGTCTCACGATGATGTACATCACCGTGAGACCCCATCTCTATGAGGCATTTTCTCATGCTACCCCTACCGCATTGACAAGCTAGTTTTTGACAGGCTCACTAGCTTGCCAATGCGGTAGGGTTGACAAGGTATACGCAATGTGAAAATGCATCAAAGAAATGGGGTGTCATGGTGATGTACCATGAGACCCCATTTCTATGAGGAATTTTCTCATGCTGCCCCTACCTTGTCAATCCTATCGAATTGGTAAGCTAGTGATATTTTCAAACACTAGCTTGTCAATGCGGTAGGGTTGACAAGGTAGGGGCAGTATGAGAAAATGCCTCATAGAAATGGGGTCTCACAGTGATGCCATGAGACCCCATTTATTTGAGGGATTTCTCATGCTGACCTTACCTTGTCAGCCCTACTGTATTGGAAATATAGTGATCTCCCTAGCTTTCCAATGCAGTAGGTTGATAAGGTAGGGGTAGTGTGAAAAAATGCCTCATAGAAATAGGCCAAGTTAGGTTTCCAATTTGGTGAAATTGGTAATGTAGTGGCTTGTTTAAAAAAATGGGTCGAAGAAATGGGGTCTCTCGGTGATTGACATCACTGGGAGACCCCATTTCTTGGACCCATATTTTCAAACAAGCCAAGTTAGGTTGCCAATTTAGTGAAATAGGCAATGTAGTGGCATGTTTGAAAAAATGGGGTCTCTCGATGATTTCTGGGTCTCTCGATGATGTAAATCACTAGGAGACCCCATTTCTTGGACCCATTTTTCAAACAAGTCAAGTTAGGTTGCCAATTTCACCGAATTGACAAGCTAGTGGGCCCACTAGGTTGCCAATTCGATGTAATTAGAAATGTAGTGGCCACGTTAGGTTGCTAATTTCACAAAATTGGCAAGCTAGTAGGCCCACTAGCTTGCCAATTTGATGAAATTGGCAATGTAGCGGCCTGTTTGAAAAAGTGGGTCTAAGAAATGGGGTCTCACATACATCACCATGAGACCCCATTTCTTGGATCCATTTTTTCAAATAGACCAAGTTAGGTTACCAATTTCAACCCTATACCCCAAATCCTCTATACTCAACCTTAAACCATCAACCCTTAAACCCTAAACACTTAAGCCTTCTACCCTCTACCCTATACATTAAACCCTCAACCCTCAATTCTCTACCCTCAACCCTTAATCCCTCAAACCTCAACCCTTAAACCCTAAACCCTCAACCCCTATACCCTCTACCCTATACATTGGACCCTCAACCTAATCCTTCAACCATATACCCTCAAACCTATATGCTAAAATCTCAACCCTCAACCCCTAACCCTTTAACCCTAAACCCTTAAACCTTCTACCCTCTACCCTCAACCCAATACCCTCTACCCTCTACCCTCGACCCTAATCCCTCAACCATTAAACCCTTATACCCAAGTAAACTATCTACCCTAATCCCTCAACCCTCAACCCTTAATGCCTCGACCCTTAAACCCTGAACCCTCTACCCTGAACCCTTAAACCCTAATCCCTGAACCCCTATACCCTCTGCCCTATACATTGGACTCTCAACCCTAATCCCTCAACCCTATACCCTCAATCTTCTATCCTCAACCTTAAACCCTCAACCCTTAAACCCTGAACCCTCTACCCTCTACCCTCTATCCTTTACATTAAACCATTGAACCTCAATTCTCAACCCTCAACTCTTAATCCCTCACCCCTCAACCCTCAACCCTTAAACCCTAAACCCTCAACCCCTATACCATATACCCTATACATTGGACCCTCAACCTAATCCTTCAACCATATACCCTCAAACCTATACCCTAAATCCTCTACCCTCAACCCTTAACCCTCAACCCTAAACCCTTAAACCTTCTACCCTCTACCCTCAACCCTAATCCTTGAATCCTATACCCTCAATCCTATACCCTCAACCCAATACCCTAAACCATCAACCTTATAGGTTCTCAACCCTATACCCTCAATTCTCAACCCTCTACCCTAGACATTGGATTCTCAACCCTTATATATCTTTGTCCCTCCCTCATCTTCTCTCCTCTCTATCTCTCTTCTCCCCCCATCTCTCCCTCCCTCCATCCCCCCCTTTGTACCCTAATCCTTCAAACTTTAAACCCTTAAACACTCAACCCTAAACCCTCAACCTTCAACCCTTAAACCCTCTACCCTCTACCCTCATCCCTAATCCCTCAACCCTTAAACCCTTAAACCCAAGTAAAATCTCTACCCTAATCCCTCAACCCTCAACCCTTAATCCCTCAACCCTCAACCCTTAAACCCTAATCCTTCAGCCCCTATACCCTCTACCCTATACATTGGACCCTCAACCCTAATCCCTAAACTCTATACCCTCAACCCTCTACCCTCAACCTTAAACCCTCAACCCTCAACCCTCAACCTTCAAACCCTAAACCCTCTACCCTCTACCCTCGTCCCTCTACCCTATACATTAAACCCTCAACCTTCAATTCTCAACCCTCAACCCTTAATCCCTCAAACCTCAAATCTTAAACCCTAAACCCTCAACGTCTATACCCTCTACCCTATACATTGGACCCTCAAACCTAATCCTTCAACCATGTACCCTCAAACCTATACCCTATACCCTCTACCCTCAACCCTTAACCCTCAACCCTAAACCTTTAAACCTTCTACCCTCTACCCTCAACCCTAATCCCTCAATCCTATAACCTCAACCCAATACCCTAAACTATTAACCCTATAGGTCCTCAACCCTATACCCTCAATTCTCAACCCTCTACCCTATACATTGGATCCTCAACTCTCATATATCTCTGTGCCTCTCTCCTCTTCTCTCCTTCTCTCTATCTCACTTCTTCATCCATCTCTCCCTCTGTCCATCGCTCCCTCTATCCCCTAATCCCTCAACCCTAAACCACCAACCCTTGAACCCTTAAACACTCAACCCTAAACCCTAAACTATCAACCGTCGACCCTTAAACCCTCTATCCTCTACCCTCAACCCAATACCCTCTACCCTCTAACCTCAACCTTTAAACCCTTAAAATCAAATAAAATCTCTACCATAATCCATCAACCCTCAAACATTAATCCCTCAACCCTTAAACCCTCAACCCTTAACCCTTAAACCCTAATCCCTCAACCCCTATACCCTCTACCCTATACATTGTACCCTCAACCCTAATCCCTCAACCCTATACCCTCAATCCTCTACCCTCAACCTTAAACCCTCAACCCTTAAACCCTAAACCCTTTAACCCTCTACCCTATAACCTCTACCCTAAACATTAAACCCTCAACCCTCAATTCTCAACCCTCAACACTTAATACCTCAACCCTCAACCCTTACACCCTAAACCCTCAACCCCTATATCCTCTACCCTATACATTGGATCCTCAAACTAATCCTTCAACCATATACCCTCAAACCTATACCCTAAAACCTCTACCCTCAACCCTTAACACTCAACCCTAAACCCTTAAACCTTCTACCTTCTACCCTCTGCCCTCAACCCAATACCCTCTACCCTCAACCCTAATCCCTCAACCTTATATCCTCAACCCAATACCCTAAACCATCAACCCTATAGGTCCTCCACCCTCTACTCTCAACCCCTATCCCTTTCTCTTTATCTATACATCTCACCTTTCTCCTTCCCTCTCTCCTACCCTCTCTAATTGTCTCTATCTACCCTCTCCCTCTTTCTACGTACCTCTCACTCAATCAATCCCTACCACTCTCTCTCTCCCACTGCCTCTCCATCACTTCCTCTCTCTCCCACTCCCTCTCTCTCCCTATCTCTCAAGTCTCTCCCTCCCCCCCCTTTCTCTCAGGTCTCTCCCTTTGGAACCCTACCTAGGTAGCTCTCTCTCCCCCCTCTCTCTATCTATCCCTTCCACCCTACCTAGATAAGCCCCTCTCACTCCACCCCCTATCTCTCTCCCTCTCTCAGGTCACTCCCTCCCACACCCTCTCCCTCTCTCAGGTCTCACTCTCTCACTCTCTCCCTCTCTCCCCCACTCCCTCTCTCTCGCACTCCCCCTCACTACCTATCTCTCAAGTCTCTCCCTCTTATCCCCCCTCACACTCTCAATTCTCTCCCTCTATCACCCTACCGTCATAACTATCTCTTTCTCTCCCTCTATCCCACCCCCCCTCTCTCTCCCTCGATCCCTCCCACCCTACCTAGCTAATACCCTCTCACTCCAGCCTCTTCTCTCCCACTTCCTCTCTCTTAGTCTCTCCCTTCCACCCCCTCTCCCTCTCTCAAGACTCTCTCTCACTACCTCTCTACCTCTCTCTCTCTCTCAGGTCTCTCCCTCCCTCTTTCCCTCCCACCCTACCTAGACAACTCTCTCTCTCTTAAAATTCTCCCTCCCTCTAAAGACATACATAAACACATACATAATTACATACTTACATGCATACAAGCATAATACATATGTACATACAATCCTACATACATACAAGCATACATGCACATATGTACATACATTTAGGCATACATATATACATGCATTGATACATACATACAAGCATACATACATACATACAAGCATGCACACATACATGCATACATGACATACATGCATACATGTACATACAAATATATAAAAATACAATCAATAGAGTATCATTTAACATAAATCAAGACATAACACGAGTGCATTATAATGCGCTCGCATTATGTCTTGCTAGACATGTCCCGCATAAACACAAAAAACCATGTCAAAACTAAGATATAATGTGAGCGTGTTATAACAAACTCACGTTATATCTTGCTTTGGGAATCCCCAAGCTTTGGGCTTGGTATTTTTCTTAGAATACCAACCCAAAGGCTTGGAGGGCCTTCCCAACAACCAAAGATGTGTTTTTGCAAATTCTACAATATTTCACATAATCGGGTTTGTGCTCACCGTCAGGATTGCATGTGTTTCAATGTCGAACAAATTGAACATGGGTAATGTTAGGCTCTCTCTTAGCTATCCAACGATGTAATTTTTTTCACTTTTTGACAATGTTAAGCCTTTGATCTATAATTTATTTTGTTTGTGTGTCTCTTTTTTGGAAAAAAGAAGTGTTTGGTGTTTTCTTTGCTATAAATTAACCGTTCATCGAAATTTCAAATAAATTACATTTTTAGAAACTAGACTCCATTATACAAATTTTAAAAAAAAAATTAATTAGTTTCCAAATTTTGTAGGGGTAGCATGTCCAAAATTCTAATTTTCAGGAAGTGCCCACTTTGAAAATTATTAAAAAATCAAATATTCATTAAAAATTTATCAAAAAAATCATGGATCAACTGCATACTGTTAGCTAATTTGTCACCAAAGCGATTTTAAAAATACTAAAAAAAATTTCACCATGCTAGGTTCCCACAAAAGTTGCTATGTTATTTTTTTTTGATAAAACAACACCAATTTTTGTGGGTCCCTCTTTTGAACCCCTTAATCTCATCCATTTTCAAAATAAATTAATAGTTTAGAAAGTAGACTCGAAGCACTGTAATATTTTTTTTTGTTGCATCTCAAAATTTTGAGTGCAAGTATCCTCAATTTCGCATCCAAGGTTAGTATTTAAGAAAAAAAATGTGGCCACTTAAGCCCCCTTTTTGGACCCCCATCTTTTTGCACTTACCCTTGTGATGCCAAACAAATATTCAACACAACATGCTTATAAACACTACGTTATGTGAGATTATAACAACAATATATGGAGAATAATACCACCATAATATATCAGCAATGAGGTACAAACCAAAAAAACAAGAGCATCACATAACAAAAGATTTATGTGGAGAAACCCTTGTAGGAAAAATGTCCACCAAGAGGAGAGACCAAGTATGCTTTATCACCAAATAAATGAGATTACAATACAACTACTTCCATTCTCCTCTTTGCCTCCAACATGGAAACACTTGTGTACTTATGAAAAACCTCTTTATGCCTCAACATGTCCTTGTTCCTACAATGAAACTCTACGTTCAATTGTTCCTCATGGTTTATACATCCTAAAAGCTGATTTATAGACTTGTGAAGACATCTAATGCACCAAACATGGAACCCATAGATGACCCTTCATTTAAAAGATCCCCAAACCTTGGAATACCTTTGTAGAATATGAAAGGACATCGATTTTGGCTCAAATACTTTCCCTTCAACATGTGTACCCAAACTTGGAAGATAAACATAACATTAAATACAATAAAATATGGAATACCAAGAGACACTTTTTGCCTCTTTCCAAGCACCCACTTTGAGAATACCAACGGTCATTGGGTAAGAGCAAGAAGATGAGTCCATGAAACGTGGAAGTTTTTGCCTTAGGCAAAAATATGAAATCAACTTGCCAAAAATGAGATCTCTCTTTTTAATAAATGGGACCCCACTTTTAAAAAACTAGATCTCGAAAAACTAGATCTCGTTTAGCTTCGGGATCTCGAGCCTAAATTCTAAACGGGATCCCATTTTCTTAAAAAATGGGATCTTGTTTATTAATGGGTCTCAAACTGGTGGATGAGAAATGAGATCCCGATCTTTACAAAACGGGATCTCGATTTGTAAAAATTAGGATCCCGTTTTGTAAAGATCAGGATCCCTTTTAAAGTGGTATTTATTTTTAAAAACAAATGAAACTCAGTTGTTCATAGAGCACGAGATCCCAATTTCACAAAGACGACAACAACGAAAGTGACCTCTAGGTGCACCTCTACCCCCAATATTTTTACTTTTTCATGTTTTTTTTGAAATTTTTAATACAATAATAGATTTTATCATGTTTTTTTTTCAATTTATTTAGTGTTTTATGTATTTTATTTATCTATAATAGAAGAAAATATGATTTGTAGAAGTAGAAGAAAAATAAAATGAAACCCTCGAGATATTGAATGGAAACAAAAAAAATCAACCTTAAATCATATCATAAGAACAAAATTTAGCTTTTGAAACCTAAATTATTCAATCAAACGAAAAAAAATTGCATTTGAAAACCGTAAATTGAAAGGAAACAAAAAATTGCATTTGAAAACCCTAAATTGAAATGAAATTAAAAAAATTGCATTTGAAAACCCTAATTGCTTTTTGAAACCCTAAATTCAAATAAATAAAAATTGCTTTTCAAATTCCTAATTTGAAATGAAACAAAAAAATTGCATTGAAAACCCTAATTGCTTCTTGAAACCCTAAATTGAAATCAAACAAATCATTTTGCATTTGAAAACCCTGGTTTCAAGCTCAAGAATATTTGATAATGGAAAAAATTCATTTGCATTGCTTAAATGTTCTAAATTTCATTTGCATCGTATGGAGACAAGTATGTAGGATGCCTATGGAATAAATTATTCGATAGATTTAGGTTGATACATAGTAAATTAGGGTCCTTGATATTGACAATGAAATAGGATTTGATAAATATTATAGATTTAAATGTTTATTCATCAAGAGACGCAATCAATTAAATATTATGAACATAAATATAATTAGAATAGAAAATAATATGTTAAACTTTACTTGTGGGACTAGTGGATCGTTACAATTGATAATTTTTCAATGTTTGTTTGTAAATTTAGTTAGAAAATTCCTAAATCCTTGTACAATCCATTTCCAATTGTCACTTAATTAGATATATTTTCATTCGTTTCTATTTTATGTTTTGATCTCTCTTAGTCATGCCTTGTTTCCATTTCTTGTTTGCATGTGTTTTCTCTTTTCTTTTGACAATCTTAACTCTTATTCTAGTCATTTGGTTGTTAATTAGGCTTGTAGTTTAGTCTAAAATCTCAATTTGCACTAGTTACCTAGACACTAAAAGAATCTAAATATTTTTCTTTTCTTTCTTTTAGGTTCTTTCAATTCCAAACAATCCAAAATAAAATAAGATTTTGGATCTTTGGGAAAATTCAACATTAACTAATTTTATATCATAAAAATCATTTAAGTGGGAAATATTCAACTTTATCATAGTATATTAAACTTCATATAAATATACACAATCAATATTAATGAAAAACATGTTAAATAAAATAATCTTATATTCAATTAAAAAATATCAAGTTAAAGTATACATCAAACTCAATCTTAATAATACATAATTGTGTTTCTATTATGGAAATAGCCAGTCTATTCATAAAATAAAAAATATTCATAAACTATTGTTCTTGCATATGTGATGAATCAAAAATATTAACCCCCTTACTTGTCATCCTATTACCCTAAACCCTAAACTGTTGTCTTAAGGGGTCCTAATATGACATTTCTTAATGGGATCAAAGAAGTTCTCAAAATTTGGTGAAGTTTCCCAAGGCAACCAAATTTAACAATAATAAGATTGTGCAAGATTATAATATGAATGAGATTTCATGAGAGGTTGGTTAGTAAAAAAAAAAGCTATCTCAATCATCTGTTCCACAAGAAAATGTTTTTCACTAACTTTCAAGTCCATTATTTCAAGGGCCACCCAAACTTAACCCTAAACCCTAAACCCTAAACCCTAAAGTCTAAACACTAAACTCTAAAGTATTCATTTTGTCCTAGGACCTTAAAATGAAATTTGGTTGGCTTGGGAAACTCCACCAAATTTTATTCTCTTATGTGATGTCATTTTTTCCTAGGACCTTACTACATAGATCCCCTTAAGCCATCCTATTACCCTAAACCCTAAACTGTAAACTCTAAACCCTAATCCCTAAAGCCATAATTTTGTCTTAGGGCCTTAATGAAATTTGGTTGCCTTGGGAAACTTCACAAAATTTTATTTTACTTAAGCCATGTCATTTTGTCCTAGGACCTTACTACATAGATCCCCTTAAGCCATCCTATCACCCTAAACCGTAAATCGATGTCTTAAGGGGTCCTAATATGACATTTCTTAAGGGGATGAAAGAAGTTCTCAAAATTTGGTGAAGTTGCCCAAGGCAACCAAATTTAATATTAATTAGATCTTGCAAGATTATAATATGAATGGGATTTCATGAGAGGTTGGTCAGTCGAAACAAGAGCTATCTCAATCAACTTTTCGACAAGAAAATGTTGTTCACTAACTTGCAAGTCCATTATTCCAAGGGCCACCCAAACTTAACCCTAAGCCCTAAACCCTAAACCCTAAACCCTAAAGCATTAATTTTGTCATAGGACCTTAAAATTAAATTTGGTTGCCTTGGGAAACTTCACCAAATTTTATTCCCTTAAGTAATGTCATTTTTCCTAGGACCTTACTACATAGATCCCCTTAAGACATCCTATTACCCTAAACCTCTAAACTCTAAACTCTAAACCCTAATCCCTAAAGCCATAATTTTTTCCTAGGACCTTAATGAAATTTGGTTGCCTTGGGAAACTTCACCAAATTTCATTCACTTAAGCCATGTCATTTTTTCCTAGGACCTTACTACATAGATCCCCTTAATCCATCCTATCACCCTAAACCATAAATTGATGTCTTAAGGGGTCCTAATATGATATTTCTTAAGGGGATCAAAGAAGTTCTCAAAATTTGGTGAAGTTGCCCAAGGCAACAAAATTTAACAATAATAAGATCTTATGAGATTATAATATGAATGAGATTTCATGAGAGGTTGGTTAGTTGAAACAAGAGCTATCTCTATCAACTTTTCTACAAGAAAATGTTGTTCACTAACTTGCAAGTCCATTATTCCAAGGGCCACCCAAACTTCACCCTAAACCCTAAAACCTAAACTCTAAAGCATTCATTTTGTACTAGGACCTTAAAATTAAATTTGGTTGCCTTGGGAAACTCCACCAAATGTTATTCCCTTAAGTGATTTCATTTTTTCCTAGTAAATTACTACATAGATCCCCTTAAGCCATCCTATTACCTTAAATTCTAAATTCTAAACTCTAAACTCTAAACCCTAATCCCTATAGCCATCATTTTGTCCTAGGACCTTAATGAAATTTGGTTGCCTTGGGAAACTTCACCAAATTTTATTCACTTAAGCCATGTCATTTTGTCCTAGGACCTTACTACATAGACCCCCTTAATCCATCCTATCACCCTAAATCGTAAACCGATGTCTTAAGGGGTCCTAATATGACATTTATTAAGGGAATCAAAGAAGTTCTCAAAATCTGGTTAACTTGCCCAAGGCAACCAAATTTAAAAATAATAATATCTTGCAATATTATAATATGAATTAGATTTCATGAGAGGTTGATCAATTGAAACAAGAGCTATCTCAATCAATTGTTCCATAAGAAAATGTTGTTCACTAACTTGCAAGTCCATTATTCCAAGGGCCACCCAAACTTCACCCTAAACTTTAAACCCTAAAGCATTCATTTTTTCCTAGGACCTTAAAATGAAAACTGGTTGCCTTGGGAAACTCCACCAAATTTTATTCCCTTAAGTGATGCCATTTTGTCTTAGGACCTTACTACATAGATCCCTTAAGCCATCCTATTACCCTAATCCCTAAAGCCATCATTTTTTCCTAGGACCTTAATGAAATTTGGTTGCCTTGGGAAACTTCACCAAATTTTATTCACTTAAGCCATGTCATTTTGTCCTAGGACCTTACTGCATAAATCCCCTTAAGCCATCCTATTACCCTAAACCCTAAACTCTAAACCATAAACCCTAAAGCATTCATTTTGTCCTAGAAACTTATTGAAATTTGGTTGCCTTGGGAAACTTCACCAAATTTTATTCCCTTAAGCCAAGTCATTTTATATACATAGATCCCCTTAAGCCATCCTATATTAATAGTTAATTGTTTTTTCATTAACGTAACATGCCTTAGACATAATTGAGGCTTACACATTTTATCATTTGTAGTCAATTAGGCCATTTATATTGAATGGTTTAGGGGTACCTATTTCCTAAACATGTATCTTACATTTTGAAATTATAAATCTAATCCAGGTTCACTTATATCTTAGAGATCATGAATTAATTCAATAATATCCATAATTTGCCTCCATGCCCTCCATCTCCACCACCTTCACCTCCACCTCCACCTCCACCCAATCCACTTCATAAACCCCCACCTCCACCACTTGAAACCGATGGTGCTCACTTGCAAGCATAGATCAATACTGATGTTAGAACCATTCAAGATCAAGCCTCTAGAATGCAAAATATTGTTGATGTTGTTAGGGATATGGATGGGGTCTTAGATGAGAATAAACAATGGCTAGAGGAGAGGATAAAGTTTGATTCTAAAAAGGAAAGCACAAAGAAATGAAGAGATGCAGTAGAGAGTTGGAATACTATAAATTAAGACAATGATCTTATAGTTATGAATTTATGAATTTGGTTGGATGGATATAATAGTGATGAATTTATGAATTTGGTTGGATGGATATTTTTAGTGATGAATTTATGAATTTGGTTGGATGGATATTTTTAGTGATGAATTTATGAATTTGGTTGAATGGATATTTTTAGTTATGAATTTGGTTGGATGAATATTTTTTAGTTTTGAATTTATGAATATAATAACTTATAATGATGAATTTATAATAGTATATATTTTATGACTATCTACTAGATCATGATTTAACCTGTTGGAAAAATGTAATTTATATATGCATTACACATAAATGATCTTTTTGTGAATATTTCAAGTTTATTTTTTAGTATCTGCATGTATTAAAATTACATAGGTCTAGATCTTAAATTTTGAAATTTGTATGTACACATAGTTTGGTTGAATGATGTATGCATGCATTATGCATTGTATTTTTTATTTTAAATGTGTGTAAATCTTAAATTTTGAAATTTTTATGCACATGCTCAAGTTCAATCAATGTATGTATGCGTATGTATATGTATGCACGCCCTATTTAAACAAATTTTCATGTATGTTTAAAATTTAAATATTTCTTATAATTTTGTATAATTCAATCTAGGTGAAAACTTATATAGATATCATGGATCAATTTTACATTGATGATATCATCAATCCACCACCTTAGCAACCTCCACCTCCACCTCCCCATCCACTCCGTCCACCTCATATCCCACCTCCACCATCCACTGGATCAAATGAGGCTCGCTTGCGAGAACATATCAATGAACATGTGGTATCCATTAAAAACCAAATCAATAATATGCAACATGAAGCATTGATTGCACCACATGTGAGATGTTTTGCATCTACGATGCAAAAAATTGTTGATGCCATTAGGACTATTGATTTTGACTTAGATAGGCATCGACAAGATAGAGAGGAGATGAGATTATTTTATATAGATGGTCTCTCATATAAATAAATTTTAGACCTAAATATAACAAAATCCCATCTAGCCCCTTATTTTAATGACCCTAATACTCAAAAGCCCATTCCTACCACTAAATCTAGAATATCCATGAGGTGGTGTATACATCCACATATGACTACACATTTTTGGGATTAATGGTATATGGTATTTGAAAATCCACCACATGGTGGTCCCATTATATTTTTTAAGGAAACTATATGTGGAGTTTGTTTTGGGGAAAAAGCCCAATTATTTTGATTTTAAATAATTTCAGGGTGTTGGTGACAACATGCAACAATAGAGGTTAGGGACAAGGGTTGATCTCCAACGCCCCATGAATGTGCAACCCCTTGTTTATCCTCTTGGTCCTGCCATTCCCTCACCTATGTATCAACGTGTAGTGGTATCGATATTAGGATCCCTAAGGACGCTCACAGGAGACCTTGATCAACATGCTTCTATGATAGCAGCTAAGGAGCATAGAGACTATGATGATGGAGGAGAGAACATCTATGGAGCTGGTCCTAGTACCACTCCATGAGTGTCAACACCACATGTATGTACTAGTTTCCATCATCTATGTTATGGACCTGATCAGGCCACACCCAATTCGGGTGGATGTGGAGATTCTGGTGGATCATCTAGTTTCCTTAGTTCATTCTTAGAATTTTTTACTGCAGAGAATCATCCTAAGGATAGTGTGACACAAGTATAAATATGCATCTACATGTTGAATTGATAAGAATTTTAATGAACATATATATCAAAAAAAAATTGCAATACATTTTAACAATCAAACTATTTGGTGTAGATGACACTAATGATAGGGAAATCATCTGCACCTCAAGTACATATGTCGACACCAATCGAAGTCGACAACCCTCATGGGGTATGTTGATTTCAATTTTTTAAATTATATATGAAATAATTATTTAACTTGACTTCTCAATTTATAATTCAATCATGAACATATGTTTAAAATATTTATGTTGGTTCAATGGACTCAATCGACTTCCACATCGATTCCACCTGAGGTGTTGTTGAGAACTCATCCACTCTCGAGCATCTTAGATCAGGGGCAGGTACATTTACATTGTAAATTATTTAACTTACATTATTATAACTTTACAATTATGATTTTTTTTATTTCACTATATATCAAATATGCATGTACACTTGTAAATTTCATAAGCGAACTAAATATCTATATGTATGTCTAGGTTGACACAACAATGAGAATGGGGATTAGGCAAACATTAGATGTGGTGGTTACTCATGAGTCATCTAAATTTCGGGTTATTTAAAAAAAATTCTACACAAAATGTGCTAACTTGAATATTTATTTTAACCTAATTCAAGTATACATGCTTTAAATTTGAACTTGTGGGACTTTTTTACTGCCACTTTCTACCCTGAATCAGTCATAGTTACACCTCCAGGAGGACATGCAGAGCAAACAAACATCGTGGTAATTTAAAATTTTGATTAAATATTTAAAGTCAATTAGAAATTATACATTGTGAATAACTTTAATTAAATTTAAAATTGAATAGCATTCTTTTTCTTTTATGGCATGAGGCACATCCTGTAGCTGAGCATGTACAAACAGGTCCTAAAATAGAGGGTGGAAAACCTCTTACAGTACAATTTAAATATGATAAATTATAAATTAAATTGAATTAAATAATTTTTAATCGTAGACTTTCATCTAATTTTTCAACTTTCTTTCTCTTTTATATGTAGATTGATTCAGAGCATTTAGAGGTTGGTCCAAGTGCACCAGAACATCTAGGGCCAAATAACATGGTAATTTAATTTTATGATGAATTATAAATTAAATTGTCATTAAATCATTTTTAATTGTCTTACATGTAATTTCATCTTTCTCTTGTACAAAGTGGTCCAGGTCATCCGTGTAGTCTGCATGGTGTGAAGAGGTCTCTTGATTATAGAAACGATATGAGTTAGACATGATTTCATGGGTTGTATTTGATTATTTCATGGACTTAATATTTTGTTTCATGGACTTTATTTCATGGGATGTACTCTTATGGACTTAATATATATTGGTTTCATGGACTTAATATTTTGTTTCTTGGAATTTATTTCATGGGATGTACTCCTATGGACTTAATAAATATTTTTTTCATGGATTGAATATATTGTAAATAATGGGATTTATTATTTTTTAATTTTAAATGCAAATATGAAATTAAAGTTGAAATTAATAGGACATTTCAATATTTGTACTTTACAAATAAAGTGATCCATACATGATATACATTCAATAATTAGTGATAATTAGTCAATGTTCACTTATTTAATTCATATCCTAATAGGATGTCTTAAGGGGTCCTAATAAACAACTTATCTAATAAAATAAGAAAATAAATAATAATCTACAAACTTGAAAGAAATTCGTTTATATACCACAAAGGGTAAAATTTTAAGAAATAAACAATACCATACAAGATTAGAGAACAAAAGCATTAATAAATTCTATAAATTAAACATAACTACCAATAAAAATGCAATGAGTTTTGCTTAAAAAGTTTTTCTATAAGTATACACCATATTTCCTAGCTCTTTTACAACATAAAATTAAAGAACAATCATACAATTTAATTATCCAAAAATACGCTAAATTTTTGAAATAAATCATGTACTCTCAAATTTACAAATCATGCAAAGTGCTAGAGAAAACTTAAGAACAAAAAAGTCCTCTTGACCTCATGTTCCACAAAAAGCACTAATTTATAAGTTGTCAAAACAAATAATAGCATCCAACAAAAATACTACAACCTTCTTCCTCTATGTCCACCCTTTCTTCTGGTAATGTCTATTGGAATGGGAGTCACATCCTCTATCAGAAGAGACAAATAAGTTAATCTACAAGTTTCCATGTAATTGGAAACATCCTAAACCAAATGATTTCAAAATACAAATAGAATAATAGCAAACATCTTCACCTATGGACGTCTTAAGGGGATGAAATTATTCAAACTACATGTCTCATATTTAATTGCAATTGATATAATTAACTTGGAATTTAGGATGACTCATCATAACAATCACATTTTATACAATTTAAATAGCATCAATGTTTGTTTAATTCATGTCATAATAGGATGTCTTAAGGGGATCAAAGAAGAGTATAATTAAGTATAAATATTAAGTGATATAAACAAGTATTAGACTTTAGGGTGACTCATCATAAAAAATGATATAATTAAGTATAATATTTAGGATATGTCATAATAGGATGTCTTAAGGGGATCAAAGAAGAGTATACTTAAGCATAAATATTCAGTGATATAAACAAGTATTATACTTTAGGGTGACTCATCATAACAAATGATATAATTAAGTATAATATTTAGGATATGTCCTAATACGATGTCTTAAGGGGATGTCTTAAGGGGTCCTAATATGACGTCTTAAGGGGATCAAAGAAGTAATATACATGTTTAGTGATTATACAATCAAATTTAAAGTTACAAAGTAGGGTGACTCATCATAAAAAATGATATAATTAAGTATAATATATAGGATATGTCCTAATAAGACGTCTTAAGGAGATGAAATAATTCAAAGTACATCTCTCATATTCAATCACAATTGATATTATTGATTTAACAATAATTTATACATGATATTTAGTGATTATACAATCAAATACAAAGTTTCAAAGTGGGAAAACATGCACATTTAACAAATAAAATATATAGAATATTGATTTTGATACATAAAAGTACATAGAGTATAATTGTGTATATACATGTATTTGTAATTTGTACAAAATGTTTAATTGTGTAAGTATATATGTACACATATGTCAACTCAATTTTTTTTTTTACAAAATTGGGCTATGCCATCTCAAGAACATCTGAAACTTGTGCCTAGAATGTAGTAGGTCTTCACGCCACTTGATATCAAAATGGTACAAGCAATATCAATGAAATCATCAAAACATACATATTTTAATTTATATAAAACTATATATATGTACACAACTCAAGTACATGTATTTAAAAGTATTCCACACATGTGTTTAGGTTGAATCTGCATCCTCTCCTTTTTGTTTCAAAGTTTGAGATCAATGTGATGATGGCTTAAGGATACAAAAAAGGATAATAAATCAATTTTAACTGATAAAGTAAAAGCAATACCAATATATAATCAAAACATGTATTTAAATATAATTTAATTAATAATTACCTATTTTTATCAAGTATTCCATGTTGTTTAGGTTGAATCTGCATGGACTCTCCTTTTTGTGAGGGTGGCTTAAGGATCTATAAAAGGACAATTTAAATCAATTTTCAACTAATAACACACTTGAGCAATATCAAAACATGTATTTAATCTATTTAAAATGACAATATAAAACTAAAACTATATTTACCTTTATTTACTTATTCCATTGTACCATCTGCATTCTCTATTTTTTGCAACACATCTATGGTTGTCTCATGTTTTTCCATAGAAATTGTCCATAACACTTTATTTGTAGGTCTTCTATGATACCAATCTAGTTTTATATTTGTTGCCATCACCAAATGTGAATAGTGTATAATCTTTTTATGTGTTTCATAATCTTTGAATGCAGGAAGACCATTCTTCCTTATCAGGTATTTTCATAGCCAAGTGCCAACAACCACCATCGATCCTATTAGAAAACATGATAACCATCATCAAATAGGTTCTCAAAATTTCCTTAAGGGGATCAAAAACTTGTTATCAAAATTTTCTTAAGGGGATCACCGTATCTATTGGATAATTATAGCCATGATCATCTTCTTGAGTTGCTATTAACTTATGTTTAGTCTCCACATAATGAGGCAACCAATATTATGTTTCCTCTCCATTCCCTTCAGGTGTAACAACAACATACACATGTCCTGCAAAAAAAAATTGATTTAATAACTTATACGTGTCCATATAATTTGACCAATCTACATAAATTCATTCATATGCATATAAATGAATAATTTAGTATTAAAAAATAGTAATAAAGTGAAATAAAATGAAATAAATTGAATTAAATTACTTTCTTGTACAAGGTCTGAAACATGGTCATAGTCTTTTGATTAAAACACTTGATCATTGTCTTCAATTGTTGTTTCATATCGATCATGTGCTTGTGCAACTATCAATGATCTTTTCTTCCAATCTTCAACCCATTTCATATTTTCACATGCTTCCCAATCTCCTGAGATAAAAAACTGATCAAAACATGCAAGCTCCCTTGTCCAGATAGTCCATGTGCTTGCATTTGAACTCTTAAATGAATTCCATTTAGTAGATCCACTGATTATCTCACAATCAAGTCTAAGTAGAATGTTCTCTTCTTCAACCAACCAAAAGAATTGAAAAAATGTAGAGTACTTGCTCAAACTATTTGTAGATAATCTTGTATTGCACCAATCCACAATCCCACGTGCATCATTAAACTTTATTGCATCCTCAAATTTTAATTGTTCTCTAGCAAGAATTCTTTTAACACATAGACCAACTCCATCATGTTCTCCTATACCATGCCCAACATAAAAAAACTCCACATATGTTGGAAATTAAGTTCCTTGTGAACCCTACTTAACCAATAGAACATTCAAGCATTCTTGAACTGTCCCATATAATTATCTGACCGTATGAGGTGTTTTATCATCTAGATTCCCCTTTCTCTTAAATTTCTATAAAATATATTGAAACAGTATTGAACAAAATATGACGAGTCTAACCATTTGCCACTCAAATAGAAACGATACTGCCTCAAAAATTTTATATCATCCTTTGTGCTATCATCCACATGTCTATAAACAATATGAACAAACATAGCTACTTGCATTGAATTATAATACTATGATTGAATTTCCTCTTGCGGAGATAGAGTATAGTTTTCTACAAAATCAACCACTAATAGTATACTACCAACTGGAAATGTGTTTCTACATGCGCGAAAATTGGCTATCAAGCCATTGAGCATTTTGAGAGTGCATGACATATTTTGGTACAATCTTATTCTCAAATTCTAATATGAATGCATGTACACTAAATTTTTCTATAACTAAATCACAATGCTTTCTAATTTTTCCATCTTTTAGAGAATAGTTAACATTCTTAAATCGTTTAACATCCACTAATTGTTTCCCAAAATCATTATCAACACTTTCATGAATCAAACTCTTAAGAATGAAAGATTTCCACAACTAGTGCATTGTCTAGAAATACAAGAAATTAAATAAAATAATTTTCCATTAGATCTTTCACAAAAAAAACTTGATATAAACTCCCTTATTGTTTCAGGTGGCATATTAATACCACATTCCTAGATAATCATGTTAGTATATAAAGTACAATGTGTATATCGAAAAACATCATAAAAATAATGAAATTGAACATGTGTTTTACAACAACATATTCATTGCTTATTAATTTTTACATACCAAGGTTTACATTTTTGAAAAAACCTTTTTGCTTATTTTAATATTACCAAGTAACAGTAAATCACCACAAAATTTTCTATAAAATTTAGTTTGTGTTGTATCTAATAGGTGTTTTGATGAAGATCGTAAACTTTGGACCCCACTCTTAATTTTAAAAAATCTCTAGCATTAGATGATACACTAGTATTATCATGCCAATATTTTTCAATCAAATATTTAATTTCAACATTCAATTTCATGTCAAACCTTGGGAGTCGACCACTAGAACTCCAACATTGATTAATTGGATCATTTTCTATACTTTCTCTTCTTTTTGCCACTCTTAGCAATGTTTTAGGATGCATATTTAAAACTTCACTAATATTGCTTACCATTATTTTATTCAAAGTTGCTTTATTAACTATAGCAGTTGTTATATCTCTTCTTGCTGCATTTTTATCTTTAGATTGACTATTTTTTCCAATAGACTGAATGACACTAGAAATAGTAGACATAGCATGTTTTACTAATTGATATTTTCTTATTTTTTTAACAAAAATGCCTAACTTTTTCATTACTTTTCTCATTTTCCGCATTCTCATCAATTTCATCATTAGTTGACATTGAACTAAAAGTTTTTTACGATAAAAAAATTGATTGTATAATCTATTATCATGTGTTATTATTTGTCTCCAAGAAATCTTACAAGGAAGATTATCCAAAATATCACTTTCAATTTTAAGAAATATATTCATTTTCAACATCACTTCCTTGAAATTCATTTTCATTTTCAACTTCAAAACTATTTTCATTTTCATCAACAAAACGGTTTTCATTTTCAGATTCAATAAAAGGATTTTTATTTTTATTTTCAATAACACAACGATTTTCATTAAAGGATTTTCATTTTAATTTTCATTTCCAATAAAAGGATTTTCATTTACATTTTCAACAACAATTTGACTCAAATCTTGAACTCTACGAATATTATCGATGTCAACATTGTTATATCCAACATTTTTTAAATCTCTAATCAAAACCATTTTCATGAGGCTCAAAGGTGGATTTGAAGACATACCTAGATTTGTGCCTATTGAAACATTCTCCATAGCATTGAAAGGGATATTTGAAGACATACTAGGAGTAGTTTGTATATTCATATTAGCTTCCACATTCACCTCTTGTAAGTTTGCATAATCTACATCCATGGTATCCTCAATTTTTTTATCTTCAATAGTCATGGAATTGGATGCTTCACCATCATTAATTGTTCGAATTCTCATTCTTCTTTATCTTTATCTTTGTTTCTCCTTCTCTCTCTTTGCCTAAATTTATTAAGGGGTCAATACCTTCCTATCTTTCCTCTTATTTTGACATTGTGATCCCATGAATGATTTTTTTTTAAGTATACACAAATGAATGTTAAAAAATTGAGAGTCTTCCTCATTTGTTCCTCCTTCAAACAAGTAGAAATTGTTCACAAAATTCCTCTTCCTCCTTCAAATAAGTAGCGATTGAAAAAAATTCCTCTTCCTCCTTCAACTAAGTAGCAATTGAACAAATTTCCTCTTCCTCCTTCAAACAAGTAGCAATTGAACAAAATCCCTCTTCGTCCTTCAAACAAGTAGAAATTAAACAAAATTCCTCTTCCCCCTTCAAACAAGTAGCTCAATTAAACAAAATTTCTCATCCTCCTTTGAAAATAAATAACAATTCAACAAAATTTCTCTTCTTCCTTCAAACAAATAGAAAATAAATAAAATTCCTCTTCCTCCTTTGAAAACAAATAGCAATTCAACAAAATTTCTCTTCCTCCTTCAAACAAGTAGCAATTAAATAAAATTCCTCTCCCTCCTTTGAAAACAAGTTGCAATTCAACAAAATTCCTTTGTAAAAACATCCCAATGATGCCTCCTTTAAAAATTGTAAAAAATCCCAACTTGAAGAGCTTCAACAAGATAAAAGGTCATAGAAAATAGGGAATATGTCGTAGTCAGCCATACAAAATAATTCTCAAACTCGAGATGTACCTCTTTGATAGTAAAATTGAAAAAAAGAGTAAAAAATAACTCGAGATCCACTAGTAAATGGGATCTCGTTTACTAAACAGGATCCCTTTTACTAAACAGGATCTCATTTACTAAATGAGATCCTGTTTATAAATAAAATGAGATCCCATTTCTTCAAATTTGAAATGTAGACTGGGTTTTTTCTTTGTTAACAAGTTCGGGAAAAGGTTTGGGGATCCAAACCTAGGCCTGGACCTAGTTTGACCTGCAAGTTGAAGGTCCTAGCAATGTGACAAAAAAATAGTGACTTTGGGCATACATCTGAAGACTTTTTTTTGTAGATTTTTTCGATGAAATTAAAACCCATTATAGATGAGATAGTGTAGATTCCAAATATGTAATTATTTTTATAATTGGATTAATTCTTAAATTTTTCATTTAATTTCTAATTAAATAGGTCCATAAAATTGAATTATCAAGGTTTTTTTAGTATTTAATAACTTTTATCAACATAACATTTTCACGAATGGATTGCATGAAAGCATACTTCAGACAATTATTTTCAATTTAAAAAAAAATCAAAAAATCATAAGTTTAGGCCATCTTATGCGTGACATACACGACAATTTTTTAAAACACCAAATAGGACCAGTAAAAAATTAACAAAAAAAAATTACAAAAAAATATGGAAAGCGTGCTTCAGTGAGTTACAAATCTTTTTCCAAAAGGATTTAGAAAAATATGATTATTTAGGTCAAAATATGGATTATGTACACGTGCATGGTATGGTAAAAAAAAGACTTTTAAATAGTGGTTTTTAGAAATGCCTCTTGGGGCGGGGGCCTTAGTTTGGTTGGCTAAACCTTTCCTATTGCAGGAGGGTGGTCACGAGGTCTAGTCTCCCCCACCCCCGCGGTACTATAGGATGTGTCGTGCCAACACTTCCAATCACGTTAAAATTTTTACCAAGCGCACTGCAGTTTATAGGGGGTCATGTTACCCGATTCCTTCAGTCTAATAAAAAAGATTAAAAAAAGAAGAAATGCCTATTGAAAATTAATTTGTATCATCTAGGTATTGAAATAAATTACATATTTGGAAATTAGACTCTGAGTACTACATTTTATGATCAACGACTTTTTTCAAGATTTCATCTCGAAGTACTTCAAATTTTAAGGTCAAATGTGTCAAATAATGAAAATCAGGGAAAACACTTTCACTAAATGGCCAAAAAGTGGACTCAGCTTCTTGCCAGCACCCCATTCATTTTTTCCTTTTCCTTATCTTTTATTATCCCATTCTAGGTGTCCACATGTGGGGAAAATAATATTAAATCACCTTTATCACTGCTAGTGGAACCCATCACCCCTTATGAATGTAATACAAACAATGGTGAGAATAAATATTACAAAATATTTTCACAATACAACCTAAGTGCCTAGAGACACTTTCAAAGTATGTTGGAACCATGCAATATGATGTAGGATTTATAAGGTATATGACACCTTAATCTTAACATGTTTTACCTAGAATTTTTTTTAGGTGCACTACTTTTAGCATTTCAAATATTAATCTGTGAACACCAAACCTGCACAAACTAACATAATATCAACAAACAATTGTTCAACATGTTAGAAAGATCAATGTAGTGTTCCCTATGAAATTCTTTAGCCAAATCCAAGAGAAAACATGAAAATAACAATAAACTAACAAAAGATAGCATGTAAACTAATTTAAACTAGCTAAACCTCCATCCCATAGGGGGAGTGGTGCTCCTTTGATGTGGAAAGGAGCCCTTTCCCAATACCTTTGATAAGCTTGATGATTTTTTGATAATCCAAGTGTAAAATTGATGGTAAGTGATGAAATTATGCTTGAAAATGATGGAAATGGTGATAGCTATGGAGTAAAATTCCTATAGTGATAATGCATGAAGTTGTGGATCCATATAATTGTGAAAAGGATGCTTCTATTTATAGAATTCAAGGGTTGAATAATGAGAGGATTTGATGAATGTGGGATAAATTGAGAGCCAATGAGAATGCGGAAAGTGTCACAATTCTATTGGATGAGGGTGGAGCACATTTTGGGAAATGTGTGAGTGGAGGATGAAAGAGAAGTAAATGAAGATGGTTGAGAATTTGAAAATGGTGTAAGAGGAATTGAATGAAATTGGTTAAGATTTGAGAGGATGTGATAGGTTTCTAAAAACCTTTGGAGAGAAATTGAATGAAAGGTGATTGATAGGAATATTCCTCAAAATATGCCTTTGTGAGGATAATTAGAGGAATTAGATAAATAAAAGAAATTAATTTCATGTGCAACCTGGTTAGTTGACTATGGTTGATTTAACTCTTGAGGAGATAAAAGTTGGATGATTTAATTAATGATGATTAGAAGGTGATTTAGGATTAATTAATTGGAAGATGTTAGGGGATTTGTGATATTTGATTTAATTGATTTTACTCAAATAAGAAGACTTAGGGGGATTTAATTAAATAATTTGATTTAATTAAATATGATGAAAAATAGTTAGAAGAAGGGTGAATTAATCAATAAATTTAATTATTTGATTAATAACTATTTTTTTTTAATTTAATTAAATAATATTGATTATTCAATTAATTGGTTAATTTGAAGTGATTTCAAAAGAAATGGTGTTAATTATCAAAATCAGATGCATAGTGTCAATTAGGACTTTTTTACGTGTCTACATTTTGTCCCTCTTTGAAGCAATGGTACCTATTGTGTTGGTTCAAAGAATAACACTGCCATGATCAAAATTCAAAATTTTCTTGATTTTTCAGATGCCTCACTATTGTCCCAGTGGAAGAAATTACGCTGCTACACTGCTCCCTCAAGAGATCGAGTGAAATTTTTTATTTTAGGTTGAGCTCGCGATAAATATTTCAGATCAGTTCAACTTAGAGAGGACTAGAAAGTTTGAATGTTTGATGTAGAAAAAATTGATGATATATAGATAGTCATCGGCCATGGGTAGCCTCATGTATATTTTGATATATCACACATATTTGATACTAGGATAGAAATGTTATTAAAGATAGAGAAGTGAGAAGAATAAGATGGATGGATGAACCCTTGAGTCCAAGAAGATGCAGAAGTCCAACAAGTCCATGAGTCGTCGAGACTTTATTAGATATGATGATGATTGATGATGATTTTCTTATCTAGGGATTGGGGATGTAAAGAGCATAAATTTCCATATTTTTGATAACAAAAATATATATGATGCATCAAGGTACAAACAACTAGGGTGGTGTTGTATCTAGTGAGATGGACTTTGACTCAACAAATAGATAGAAGTATCCTTGTTAAGACCCGACATACAAAAACTTATTAGGATGTACTTTAGAGATTTCAAACATCTCAGACGAAAACATAGAAAGACAAAACCTTCCCATGTAATAGTCAACAAGTTGTTCAAAATATCCTCCATACATACCTATCAAAGCAAGTATTTGCCAAGTTATATTACAAGAGCATCCAACAAGCACATAAGACAAAAGATAATGATCAATGCCCCATTCCTGTCTCTCTAAATCATTTTGATAGACATCATCGAGAGGTCATTAGAATGGGTGCAATAACATAAATCAAAAGAAAATATGAAGTACACAAACAAGCCAATGTTCTTCATACCTCTAGCCAAAGGGATGTGTTTTGAAGATAAGAATCCAAAGTGTTTTGCCAATAGATAATGCCCATTGTAGGAAGGATGCATCCTAGGACATGTTATTGGATGGTGGCAAGTTGATAGTTTGTTTGAAAAGGTCGTTGATATAAGGTCGATTGACATATTTGTGAATGATCAAGAGTTTGATTTTGTGTTTAAAAGTTTGTTGTTTTGATTTTGATTTTATGTTTGAAGTTTGCTTTTGCTGATTGTTGTGGTTTTTTTTATTTGCTTTGCCAAAGGATGAAGGTGATGATTGATTTATTATGGATGATTGATTATTGTGGGTGAAGTGAAATGATACGGATGGATTTTTTTAATTATTTGGATGTTTTTGATGTTTTTGCAATGTTTTGAGTCTATTTTTGGGTTTCGGGGTGTTTTACGAATGATTTGATTTTCAAAATTCCAAATGTTTTTGGGTTTTGTGAGACTTATGAATGTTTTTTTTTGTGTCTCGGGGGCTGATCAAAGATTAGCCTTTCTTACATTTAATCACATAGACGACGTAGTTTGGATACCATGTGTTTGATGTTTTTTTGACTTTTTGACCTGTTTTGGGATTTTGATATGTTTTGAATGTTTTTGGTTGTTCACATGATTTTGACGATTTGGATATGGACATGTGTGACGATATCAGTGATCTATTTGGGATCTTGTTGAAAACCAAGTTATGGTTGATTGATTTGACAGATGGATTGATGATGATAACATTATTGAGGATACACACCAATGCAAGGATAGTGTTAAGCAACACGAGGATTGGGAAGGATATCCTGAGATGATGATGGATTGATTGGATTTGATTGATCAAGATTTTGAAGCTTGTCTTGGAACAAAATTTGTTTGAATGATTTGATGTGACGTTGAAGTACAAATTAGATGTAACTGATATTGATTGTTTGGATTGATGTTCAATGAAAGATAAAGCTTGATAAGGAACATCTTGTCAAAATATGTCATGGGCTAGTGATTTGGAATTTTTTCTCACAAGTGTTTTGACCAATTTGATTTTACATTTTCCAATGTTCGGATCACCACCTAAGTTGGAAGATATAGATCAAGATTTATTCCCGAAGCAAGATGTAAATATTTTCCCCCAGTGTCTAGCAATGTATGGAATACCGTGGGTGGATGGATATGGTAAGCACACAAAGGATGACAAGGATTATCTTGTGATAAGATAAGGTGTTTAAACAAAGGATGCTTATTTGGATAGTGATTCATGGTTCAGATAATGTTGGATAGGATAGGATCAATGATAATGACCCATGTCAAAATATTTACCATAATAAAGTGTGAAGTTTGCACCAAAATTTTGTCAAGATCAAGATAATGTAGGTAGATGGTAATGGGTTGGATAAATGGTTCATGGATGAAATGGATTTATTATGGATAAGATGGATGGAATGTTGGATTTATTATGGATGAGATAAAATACTTTAACCTGAATCAATGCACATAGATGCTCGATTCTACACATGATGCTTATTTGCTAGATTTCCATCATGGTAGCTGCCCAAAGCACCACCATAGTGGTTTTCACTAGAGGATGATTTTTATCTTTACTATTTTCATGA
This sequence comes from Sequoiadendron giganteum, assembly GCA_007115665.2. NCBI lineage: Eukaryota > Viridiplantae > Streptophyta > Pinopsida > Cupressales > Cupressaceae > Sequoiadendron > Sequoiadendron giganteum. The sequence continues at coordinate 768,922,521 of CM021102.1, forward strand.
TTTTTTTTATTTTTTTAATTTCTTGTGCAATATTTATGCTCATGCTGAACCACCTGGTGGTGTTGACATTGACACTCTTGTCATAATGTGCCACCAATATCATTCTTGAAGAAGTTGCTTTTCCAAGATACATGCACTTGAATGCAAATTTTGAGATTCCTAATCTACATTGTTGATACTGAAGTTAATTTTATCTTTGTATGCACATCGTGATATAATGCCTTTTGAATCCTTGTGATGAATGGTTGCTGCCAATACATGAGAATTGGGTATCATGCGTGGAGGAGTGGATGGTGTTGTATGTTTAGGAATAAAATATGGATTGGTTGACAATTTGGAACCTTTGACTCTCCAAACTTGGGAAGATGAGCAACGGTGGGTGGATATGGAAGTGTTCATGAAATTAGGACCAACTATACATTGCTTGAGAAGCTTGAATTTTCCTTTTTGTACATCTTTGATGGATACTTTTCCCTTTTTTATTTTGCCCCATAGTTTCTTTGACTGATGGATTTTGATAGGGATAATATTTCTTTGTTTTTTTGGTATTCATGTGTATTTGATTTATCCATTATGCTTCTCAACTTCTTTTTCTTTAATAGCATTCTTTGTGCTTTTATTCAAATCTTTCATTTGATGTTGGTCACAATTCATGGATGGGGTGATGGGTGGATGAAGATTGATGATGTGGCTGGTTGTAGTATTGGCCTCAATTTCATCATAAGGATTCTTCATGCTCCCTATGTTGACGTTTGCTTGAGATGAAGTTGCCCCCAGTACTATGGAAGTAGTATCTTCATGCTTTGATTCTGCCTATTTTTATATGTCCTATTTAGCAAGCATCCTCTGATAAATGACCACTACAAATGATGTTATTTCAATTTGTTGCTCTATTGCCTCTAGAATATCCTATTTTGTCTGACCTATTTCCTTGAGTGGATAATGTCAGATATCTTTATACATGATGTCCTTAATCTGAATTTGGGATATATCTAATCTCGATGTTGACAATTTAGCCTAAATGTAGGAATCAATAACTTTCTCTTTTTGTGTAATAATGTTAGGAGTAAATGAATCATGTTCTGAATGAAGATCATCTATGTGTCCATCCAAAGAAAGCATCTCATGGGTAGATGGAGGATTATGTGTTATATGGGCATGATCATCATTTGTGACATATTGTATAGATTGGAGAGTGTCCATTAGATCATTGTAGTATCTTGGAGATATGAATTCTTGATCTTGAAAGATTTCAAAATTGCTTTGGACATGCTTTGGATCAAGTTCTTGACATGGGTCAATTTCAAAGGATGGATTGCTTACAAAGGGTTCTAGGATATCGTTATTAGGCATGGGAAGCAGCTCAATATCCTCTTGAGCTTTGAGTGGATTTGGATCAAGTGTGGAGTTGAGGATTCCTTAAATATTTGTAACCATGAGGTCAAAGGATGTCAATATGTCCTGGAAAGGACCATTGCTAGACTTTGGTGAAAGATGGTGATCATACTTTGGAATAAATTCTTGAGATATGTCCTCTAACTCTTTAGGTGATGTAAAGACATTATCAAGGATGGATCTTGGATTATGTCAATAGGATCAAATAATGTTAACACTCCTTGAAATAGATCATTGTAGGATATTGTTGAGGGGTTTTGATCATGACTAAAAATTGACTCTTGATGTATGCTGATTTGATCATTGGATGAGGTAGAAACATCTTCAAGGTGCTCACTAATGGATAGATCTTGACCATTATCCTCAATATTTGTGGTGGAGATATTGTCACTATTTTCAACCATAGGATCAAATGATGTTAATATTTCTTGAAATGGATCATTGTGGGATATTGTTGGTGGATTTTGATCATGATTGAAAAGTGACTCTTGATGTATGTTGATTTGATCTTTGGATGAGGTAGAAACATCCTCAAGGTGCTTGTTGATGGATAGATCTTGATTGTCTTCAATAATCTTGGTGGAGAGATTGTCACTATTATCACTAGTGTTGGAATCTTGATCATTGTCCTCAATAGTTATTATTCCTTGATCAAGAAGGTCTTGGATGTGATTTTTGAGTTGAATACAATTTGGTGTTTTATGGAGATTTTATCTATGATATTGGAAATAATATCTACCCTTATTCCAAGAAAAGTTTATGATAGAGTTGAAAACACTTACTTTGGGAAGAGTGATGAGTTTTGCATTAACTAGCTTGTGTAATACAAATTCAATTGGCTCTCCCAAAGGAGTGTATTCATGTTTTTTACCTTATGAGATTTGTACTTGTTGAGAAGACTCTTGTCATGATTGATTTTGGATATGTGGTGATTGATCTTCCAAATGTGGTTATTGGTTTTGTTGTTGATCTTGTTGATCTTGATATCTGACCTCTTGATATTGGGGATATTCTTCTTGATGAGGTTGTGGAGATAACTCAATGTTTTGATGACATGGTTTAACCAATGGGGGAGTGTGTATATTTTTGGGTGGAGATGTCTCTCGGTGATATGAATCAACAAATTTTCTAAGTATAGCAATTTGATCTTGATTTTGATTTTGACACACTTGATGTAGTTGATTTAGTTGTCGGTCAAGTATATTTGGAATATACACTTGTGGTATTTGTGTGGGATCATGCACAAATTGATTTTGGACAATGTTTTGATTGGGGGAAATGTTTAGATTTTTCATTATAGGTTGACATTGAACATTGTTGTGGTTGGGAATCACATTGCTTTGATTTAGGTAACCTTGATTTTACATGGTGTTACCTTGAATTGGATCAATACATGGAGTTGTTAACATATTGTTTGGACTTTGAACAAAATTGGTATGATTCACAAACATATCTATCCCATAGTTCACCAAGTGTGTATTTGATACGTTCATGTTTGGTAAGTTTGTATTTGGTATGTTAATATTTGGCATGCATTGATTTGATTGGATAATGTTGTTTTGTTGAAGACCCATGCATTCATTGTTTGGTTAATAGATTTGTAAGTTCTGACTTTGATTTAAATCTACCATAGGGAAAGGTGTTCCAAAATTTAGGTTGGGCATACTCACATTTTTTGTACCATTTAGGTTTGTAGGAGATAATGATCTCATGTATGGATTGTATAAATGTGAGTTTTGATAATCAATTCGAGTTTTAAGGCTTTGATAGTTTGGTTGACTTAGATCACTCTTGATGTATGAATCAAGTTTATATTCCATTTTTTTCTTGTGTTTTGACCTTGTTGACCTGTAAGGAGTTTAGGACCAATGATGAGATGAAGGATGAAAGGGGTGAATGATATGTGTGTTGAACTTTTAGGAACTTTGGAGGAATACTAGACTTTAGGATTTAGGATTTTGAATTGTTTGATTTGGATAATGAACTTGTAAACCCTAAGATGTTGGATGTGACCTTAGGATGAACTTGTTCAAAGGGGTGCTAATTTAACAAGAGGTATGAGAAATGATTCATTCTCACACTCCTGACTAAACAAGGTAATTTTGATTTGGTTTGATGATTTACCCAAGTTTAGATATTGATGTTTCGAAAGCTCTAAAGTTGTTTGTGGGATGGAGTTGATAGATGTTTGATATGGATGAAATGATTGGTTTTTTTGATCCTAAATGAACCTAAGAGTGACCTTTTACAAGCATAAGACAAAAGATAAGCAAGCACATGTGTGGGGTTCAATTGATTTCATCTTGATTAATGAATTGCTTTTACCACATCCAATGTCTTGCTTAAGTTTCAAACTGAATGTTTATATCTTAACTCCTTTTCATTCCACAAGGTCCATTATGTGAAAATCAAAAGGGTCAAAGCCATAGTTTTCCTAGGTTGACTTTGGAGAGAACAATATTGAGATATGGGCCCAAATATTTAGAAGCCTCTAAGGATAAAATTCCAAGGGACAAGCAGTAATATTTGGACTCTTCAAGGATATTTTCTCTTTCCGAAGGGTTTGAAATTTTGAGGACTTTGTTGAATGTTTGTTTCAAAGTTTTAGATCCAAGCAATGTATTTTGAATGACCCACAGATTGCACAACCCTAGGATAGAAAAGATAATATTTGTTGAGTCTCCAGTTGGATTTCTCCAAACACTGAGACAAAGCGAACAACTAGAGATTTGGTGACATTGGCTCCCCTACATGACACTCATTTCTCAGGACACCAAATCTCAAAATCCTTAAAATCTGGAGATCAAAAGGATTTATTATGTTTCTACTTTGAATAGTACGAATGTGGAGCAGCTTGAGAATGGTTGTTCTTGCACCAACAAATAGTAGGTATTTTGGCTTTTGCACAAATTGGTTCTTAATCAGGGCACCCATTCAGGTGGCCACACAAGAGGCAAGAATCACTTGCTTGTCTATAGGAGCACCTATAATGTTGAGATTTCCTACAACATTCAAATTTATATACCGGTTGGGAGTAGCTTGACTTTAGCTTGTCATTGGTTGGGTCATTCCCTTGGGGTGATTATTTTTTCCCACCAAGGCAGGCCCTCTACAGATAAACAATAGCGAAGAAGTACATTTGTAGTTTGACCACCTAGATTGCGTAAAGCACTAGGAGGAAGCACACACAATTCCTTTCCTTCACACTCACATGATTGTTCAATTTTAGCTCCAAATTGAAGTGTGTAGGTGATTTTAGACAACCAATATCAAAAGAATGCTTTTGATTCTCAAAATCACTGAGTGGCATGAGAGAAGTGCATACGCATTCAAATGCCACAAATTGCAAAAAATCACAAAACAATGAAGGCACAAGTTCTTTTTAAGCCTAAAGTAAAGATGAATTTGTCTTAAAGCACCAAAACCAAGTATGAAGTTGGTTGTTCAATTTTAGTCCAAAATCCAAATTCTAGTAAGTATCTAAGGTTCAATTTTAACCAACTTTGACAAAGCTTGAGTTGATGATTAATTTTAAGCCCAAATTGATCTAGTCGGTCCTAGAACAAGAAGTAAAATGTAGGAATTGAAGACCTACGCTATTACAAAGAGCATTAAAAAATGCTTTTAAGCCTACAACTTGATTTTCCTCCTTTCCCTATAAAAGCAATGTTGCACTGTAAATGTGATGCTCTACAACTATCAAATGCAATACTGAAAAGTAGAAGTGACGCTCTGCAACTGTCAAATGTGGTGCTGAAAAGTAGAAGCAAAACTTTGTAACTATCAAATGTGGTGCTGAAAAGTAGAAGCGACGCTCTGGTAAAATCAAAAGTGGCACTCTGCAAAAGGCAGAGAGCGTGAATGCAACGTAGTTTCAAAAGTGACGCTCAGTGGACAAAAAGTAAAGACATAAGACATAATGTTCAAAAGCAATGATGCAACAAAAGTGGCATGACAAAGTTGAGAAAATGTGACACGATGTGGTGATGGGGATGCTAGATATCAAAAGAAACACTCTATGGGCTCGCAAATGCACAAAGGTGGCATTGTGTTCCTATGTCTGCAAAAAATAAAAAAAATCAGCCAAAAACCACGAATTAAGATGTCAGGCCCTCCTTCTAGTGCCAAAATGTGAACATCAAACCTGCAAAAACTAACATAAGATCAAAAAACAATTGGTAAACATGTAAGAAATATCAATCTAGTGTTCCCTATGAAATTCTTTAGCCAAATCCAAGAGAAAACATGAAAATAACAAGAAAGTAACAAAAGATAGCATGCAATCTAATTTGAACTAGCTAAACCTCCATCCCATAGGGGAAGTGGTGCTCCTTTGATGTGGAAAGGAGCCCTTTCCCAATCCCTTTGATAATCTTGATGATTTTTTTATAATCATAGTGTAAAATTGATGCTAAGTGATGAAACTATGCTTGAAAATGATGGAAATGGTGATAGCTATAGAGTAAAATGCCTATAGTGATAATGCATGAAGTTGTGGATCCATATTGTAAAAAGGATGCTTCTATTTATAGAATTCAAGGGTTGAATAGTGAGAGGATTTGATAATGCGGGATAAATTAAGAGCTAATGATAATGTGACAAGTTTTAGAATTCTATTGGATGAGGGTGGAGCACATTTTGGGAAATGTGTGAGTGGAGGAGGATGGAAGAGAAGTAAATGAAGATGGTTGAGAATTTGAAAATGGTGTAAGAGGAATTGAATGAAATTGGTTGAGATTTGAGAGGATGTAAGAGAATTTATTGTATTTGTAAGAGGATGTGATAGGTTTTTGAAAACCTTTGGAGAGAAATTGAATGAGAGGTGGTTGAGAGGAATATTCCTCAAAATATGCCTTTGTGAGGATAATTAGAGGAATTAGATAAATAGAAGAAATTAATTTCATGTGCAACCTGGTTAGTTGACCATGGTTAATTTAATTCTTGAGGAGTTAAAAGCCAGAGGATTTAATTAATGATGATTAGAAGGTGCTTTAGGATTAATTAATTGGAAGAGGTTAGGGGATTTGTGATAGATTTTAATTAAATAAGAAGACTTAGGGGGATTTAATTAGATGATTTGATTTAATTAAATATGATGAAAATTAGTTAGAAAAAAGGCGAATTAATCAATAAATTTAATTATTTGATTAATAGCTGAAATTGTTGAATTTAATTAAATAATGTTGATTATTTAATTAATTGGTTAATTTGAAGTTATTTCAGAAGAAATGGTGTTAATTTATCATAATTAAATGCATAGTGTCAATCGGGACTTTTTTACGTGTATACACAATCAATCTCATTTATATATAATTTTTGAAAATTCTATGTTTAAGTCACAAGGAAGGACTAAGGGTCCATGTCTTTGAGGAAGGATATGTATGTAAATGAGATAAATAGTTCAAGAAAGAGGAACATAGACCCCTAAATGGTATGTTTTCTATTTACTACACTTATATTAATGGTGTGTGTTAGTAGAACCTCTACAAGGATGAATTAATTTTTTTATAATTTAGATAAGTCAATTCCTTAAGAATGATAAAAATATGCTAAGATTGTGGAGCATGATACATTGATATTACTGATACCCTAAGGGATGATACCCATAATTGGAGTATTACTATTTTTGGTGAAAATTTATATTTCACTATGTCTAACAAGATCAATGCTCAATATTATGAGTGAAGGGGATAATAGCTTTAATATTTTATTTATATGGGTGGATGTGGTATAACCATTTAAGTCTTGAATTTCTTGTTGGTGGTAATAGATATCACTAGTATGATATCTTGGGCTATATGTCATTTCCTTATATCATATGGTGGTATGATTTTGTATTAACACCTTGTAAGTTGGTATATATACTATATATCCTTGTATATAGGATAATGTTACTATTAGTTTGGGTCAAGTATTTGGTTCATAATTTCTCTTCATCCTTTAGCTAATAGATAGGTTATGATTATATATGGGTGGCATTATTGAGCTAACATCAATTGACCTTGGTTGTATGAATAACATTTGTATGAATTTCATTGGGGTTATGAGTAGAGACTTGTTATGATGACATTTTATTAAAGTTACAATCATCGTGTATCATTATTAGTCTTGATGATCAAATATTTATTGAAAAAGATGAATTTAGTATTAGATAACTCTATTCTAGTGAGTTTTATGAAATTGTCACAATATGATTGTTTCATGTTGATAAGTAATCAACCTAGCTTATTCCTTAATGGGATGAATTGGTAAGGTTTCTAGAACTCATATGCTAAAATATAAATCATAATAGTGGAAAAGTATACTTGGTGTCCATTGAAGTTACTTGTTACATGTTTTTAAAGGGTGACCTTAATTAGGTTTTAGACACCCATTGTTAAGCATTATTAATGGGCAATGCATCATGAAATGGAGCCTTGTTTGGATATGCAATAATAATCAACAATTTTTTATGAGTTATGGCCTTATTCTAGAATGGGTATTGGTACACGATAGTTTCTCACATTGTTGGGTTTTGATCCTTTTAATTATTGCCCTTCTATAGTATTCTTTTTGTTTTAGTTATATGAGAAAAGATACTCAAGTGGTTATGGTTATGAAATCTTGGGCATAAGAACATATGTCCATGTTCCTTGAGAGTTTTTTTGAGAACTACATGTGACTTTGAAATTCTATTTGGAAGAGAGTATGTAGGTATTCATTATTTGAAGGATTCCCTTGGACCCAAGTTAGTATGGGATGGTTTAGGAAATAACTCCAATATTTAGGGTAGTTCCTAAACATGATAATCTCTCTCTCTCCCTCTTCAATAGGATTCATCTAGAAGATAAAATCTGTATTGATCAATTGTAAACTCGTCCTCTCAATTAATATTTCCCCAATATGTAGGTTTGAACTAATAAAAGGAAATACATCATAATCAAGATTATCTACTAAGAGGTTTTATGGTTTGGATTTCCCAAGTCTACTCCAATATTAGATAAAATTTTAAGGTCTCTATCATCATGGATTGCCTTGATGTGAGTGTTTGAAAATGCATCTTATCATACTTGAACTAAAATAATTAGATTTTATGTGTTGAATACTACGGCCTTGTGTCTTGGCTTAGGGATAAGTATAGGAAGATGTAGGTTATCCTTAAGATACTAATGAGGTCTATTATTTCAATAAATATGATGAACTTGGATATGACATGGCTCTGAACAATTTATCAAAACCTGCTCATGATTATCCAATGATGATATTAATTTAATCCATTATGATTTCATGTTGTGATAAATTATTATTCAAGTATGGATGGTCTACTTCTCTAAATATATACTTGATTGTGTTGAGTTTAGGATAGAGTTTTTTTATGACCGCCTTTTCCAATGGTGGATGATTAATAGTAAGTATTACTAAAAATGGTCAGGTATTTTTCCTTTATATCTATTTGGTGTTCAAAATGTATGATAAGCATTATGATTGGTAATATACCAATATGTTACATAATCATAAGTGATATTGTTTAATATTACTATTATGGGTTTAATTTGTGTCTAATGTGGGCTCAATGTGTTACTTGTATGTTGATGATTAATTGTGACACTACGACCTATATGACTTTGTGAGTAGGTTTATGAATTGCTTATTGTGGTATGTAACTAAGTCAATGTACTTAGTGTTTATGAATACTTGTGATATATTGATCATGTTTTATCAGTTATAATCTATAAAATCATAAGTTAGAATTGAGTTTGGTACAAGTATAGATAGCTAGTTGCCACTAGTAGTATACATGTTAAATGCTAGGTATTATCTATTATATATTAAGGATTAGCCAACTTTCACTAGTAGGATGAAGGTGAAGGATGCTAGGGATATCCATAATATGATGCAACCATGGTTTAGTTAGTTGTCACCAATATTGTGTAGGTGATAGATGCCAAGAGCTAACCACCATATCTCAGGGTCTAGCCAATTCTAGCTTGTAGCATAGATGTGATGGATGCTAGGATATATCCATAGTATAATAGGGCTTAATCAAAATTCACCATTACCATGCAGATGATAGATTGTAAGAGCTACTCATATTAGGTTGGACCAACTTTCAATACTAGCATGGAGGTGATATATGTTAAGGTACATTGACTTGAAGGATTTGATTGGCTATAAAATTATTATTAAGAGTCTTATGTGATGCACGTTGTTACACTTATGCTTTAGCTAGAGATGATCAAAACTAGTATGGGATGCTTTCTCATCATCGTAGTTGGTGTAGATAATTGAAAAAAGGATGGGACCCATGTTGTAGTATAGGATGCACTGATACTCATTTTATAGCTAGGATACACTTAAAGTGTAAGTGTTAGTGAACCAAATAAGGAGAAAATACATGTTGTATGTCACATCCTCTTCCTCTTACTTTTTTTTCACTATATATGTGTGAGTTAATCATTGTGTACTTGTGTAAGGATGGCCTCGTGTGTTATGCAAACTATTATACTTATGCCCTTTCTAGTATTAATAACAAGTAGTATGGGATGATTTCTTGTCATTATAGATGGTGGTATATGGGAAAATAGATGGGACACATCATTTAGTAAGGGATGCAAAACCCTTCCTCTTCTTGGTTGGGATGTTCTTAAGGGCTTGTGTGTTAACTTGAACAAGGTAAAGGGAAAGATTTTTAGAATAAGGTTGCAACTACTTTATTTTCACCAGTTGATCTTTGTGTGAACAAGTGATGTATAAGTTATTGAAATAATGCATATGCATTGGGTGTTTGAGCTATTCACACTGTGTATATGTCATACACAAAAAAGCTATCACATTATGTATATGTGATATAAGTGTATATTATTCACATTGTGTATATGTGACATATGCCTAAGCTAACCCCCACATGTACCTATGAGGTGTGTAAGATCTAATCATCTATTTGTATGTGTCACATTTAGAAGTATAAATAGGCCACATCATGTATAGATGATGTATGCTTAAGCCAATCATTGTGAGATCATGTGATGTTGGAATGGTATGGTCTTGGTGTGGTTTGTGTGTTCATACAAGTTAATGTTGGCATGTAATCAAAGCATGATTGAATTATATTTGTTATCATTCTATTGTAATTAGATTAAAGTAAAAGCATAAGATCAATGAATTATTGTGGTTTAAATAATAGGTCATAGATATCATCCCATATGTGAGGATGTAATTTCTCTTTTACTAGTGTACAAACTATAGAGCCTTTGATTCTCAAATGGGACACTAGGAAAGGGTATTTGTAATGATCGCTCAAGGTTTGGATTTGGGTGTATTGAGATATAAATTCTAAAATGATTTAGATATATGCTAATGCAATCATAATAAATGTAATTTTACTACTAAAACATTTTTCAATTTTTATTTTCATTATTCAATGAAATATGTAACTATGCTAGCAAGGATTACACAAAAGATGTTGAATCTAGAAATCTCCCATGGGGTAAAAATTCTTATATTTTTCCTTCTTCTTCCTCTATAATTTTTTCATCTTTTGACACTTTGTAGCTCTACTTGAGGTTCATTCAAAGATAATTACGCTACCCTCTTGTCATGTGAATGTTAGATGGATTTTAACATAGATTAAAATTTGTTAATCCTTGAATTAGCTCTTACTAGGTTTACTCTAACAATTTAGTTTCTTTGGTTATTTTTATTGTGGGTTTGTCCACAAGATAGTCCAAAAAAGAGAACACTTGTGAATGTATCATCAAACCTGCTTTTCCAAATATGTTAATGCCTTATGAGGAAACCCATGTTCATGGTAAGTTGCATGTTTGGTTCACTAATACAATTGAAAACACCATGAGCATCCCTGAAAATTCTAGAGTTGTCATTCTTGGTGGTAAATTTGGCAAATCTTGACCAGTCTAGCTTTTATATCTATCATTTGTATTTGAATAGAAATATTAAAAAAAAATTAAACAAACCCATTTTATGTGTATTTGGTTATGATTGCTATTGTTGAGATCACACCTTAATGTATTTTATAATATTATTAGAAAAGGGAAACTATCCTTTTTTTTTCATTCCACGATGAATGACATTTCTATAAATTATAAAAGAGACCTTTAAGAGGCTAGATGGGAGTTTTGCAATACATCAGACCCATCAATGACAAAATGCAAAAATGATTTTTTTTTTTGATGAATAAGTTCCTATATTACCTTTTATTAAATAATATTACACATTATCATAGTGGAACATTTCTACATTGGGCCTTTCTTTTAGATTGTAAGAGTAAATCAGGAGTCCTCCCGCATAATGATATTCCAAAAGAGTGTGTTCCATGTCCAATATCATCGCAGATTTATGAACATCTTTATATAACCTAAGTAACAAAAAGAACACAAAAGATGATGAAGAAAACAAAACCTCCATCACTATAATTTAAGTTTTCAAATAAATTATGATTATATATATATGTTTAAGTTTTTATATGTAAGTTCTCTATTTGACTACTTTAATGGAGTTCAAATAGTGGACTAGAGAGAAGCTTCCTCTTTACAAGATTCAATGGAGTAGAGTGGAATAAAAAATAATATTTTTCCTAACGCATTATGTGCGTAGAGTGAGGGGTTCAACATATGGAACAAAGTTCGTTATCTGTCATCCGTTATTTGTGTACAGAGATCAATGGCAGTCTTCTTCATAAGTCAAAGTCATTCTCCCTTGCACAAGGAAATTAAGTGGGTCTAGAATTTAAATAATTTCTTTAAGTCCGTCCACCACAAAGGAAGCTTCTTTGCAAATCATATTCCTATCGCTTATATTCCGGAGTGTGGATGCAACATTTTTTCTGCCATTTCAAATGTATATTATAGTTTATTATAGCATTTAATATTGTAAGTGTTTAAATCTATGAAAATAGATTAGGGGTGTTTTTAAAGTGGGATGTATTTTTTTTTGGTTATGTATAATATTAATATAAGTAATTCATTAAAGGCGAAATAATATAGTCTTTATATGTAAGGTAAAAAAAATGTTCGACAACATTTTCTTTATCTATGTTAGCACAAGTATAATATTAAAAGCACATATAAACATACGTATTATGTGGGACTTTGAAATGCAAGTAACTTTTACAATAAATTAAGACAATCAAAAGAAATTGATGCTTCAAACAACTTCACATAAAAAAGAAATTGAAATATACCATAGTTTCTTCTATCTTGAAACTATTTTTTATAAATTACAAACATATGACTTTAACTAATTGTTTTTTTTTTCATTTCTTTGTAGTGCCTTCAACATATTACAAATCTACAACCATATCTTTCTTCTTATCATCATTAAATATTACACCCTTTGTGATTGAACTATTATAAATTTTGATCCTCATTTGTTGTGCTCCTAATTATGTACATTTACTTAAATGAATTTTAACTAGCACTTGCACCTATAAGAGATTCAAGGGATATGCCGATAGTTAATTAAAGATAATATTTTTATGTATTTTAATCTTCTATTAAATGTGTTTATTATAGAAAAAAAGGGGCATAGATCCCAACATGTAAAGCTTCTAACTCATTACTAGATAGATTGTTTTTGGAACATGGAAAAATGGAATTAAATAGCTTGCAACTACAAAAAAAGAAACTAATTTCCTCAATAACATTGAATATTAAGAGTAGCCAAACACTAATTTCATGAGAATTTTATGCATTAGTTTAACAGGATATTGGATTTGGATATTGCATTTATTCAATAGGAGTAAATTAAAAAATAAATAATGTACAATTGAGGGGAAGTTGGAGCCAGTGGGGAGAAACACTAGCATTAATTTCTTAAATGAATGCTAGTATAGAAGTCCTCAACAAAAGGCATCCACGTAGAAATATGTTAAGGCATTTAGCATACAACAAAACAATGGAATAAAAGTGTGCCAATTGATGAATTGAAACTCAAAAAATTCTTGACCCATTGATCTAATGATGCTTTAAAGGCCAGTGGTGGTATGACCCTTGAATAGTTTCCACCTAGGAGAACATTTGGACAACACTTAGTTCAAGAAAAATGACAATCTTACATAACCAAATGTTTAAAAAAATACCATTTAAATAATACTTTAACACCTAAATTTGAATATCCACAAAGCTTCCCAAATGAAGAATGATGAGAGTTTTTGCAATTAGATTACCCTTTAGTCTCAAGCGATTGCTTATGCCATGACAAACCCAAAGGCATGCCCACCAATACCATGACTTCAAACACAATGCACTCAGAAAATTTATGACACTATTTGTCCACATGGTATATCCAATTTTACCTCCAAGTCTGCAAAACTTGAAATGTTAAATTATAAGAGTCATTTTGATTTGATAAAGTATTGAAAGATACGTGAAAAAATTGTTCTCATCTACCAAAACTCGAAATGTTTGCACAATTAACATTGATTTTACTTTTACTGATATAAAATTTGTTGTGATGCCTAACTTGTCCTTATAGATGCAATGGAGTAAAATAGTCACAATAGAGCTCACAACAATCGTTCATTTGGAACTCATTATACACACAACACGTAAGCAACAACTATTATGCCAATCGCAGGCAAGTGGACCACCTTTAACCGACTTTCATAAAAACATTTATCAATTATCACCTTCTACCGTGCAATGTCAAAAAATCATTTTTTTAATTTTTTTGATACACATGGAAAAAATGGGATTGTATGGAACGCAACATGAAATTAAAAATAATACTAATCTACATTGGCTCTTATGTAAATTCACTAAACATGCCCATTGGGTTCGGAAAAAAAAAGCAAAGAATGAGTACCTCTTTTCTAGTTCCTCAAATCGTTTAGATTTTATTTCCAGTCCTCGAAGCTAATTTGAGACATCCATGTTTTGTTTCTCAACTTCTTGTATTGTTGCTTCTAAATTTTATAACTAGTATATCTAGCTTTATACAAAATCTATATTAATAACATCGAAAGATATATTCTTACAAATGTTAAGTTATAGTAATCATCAAATTATTTACATTAATCATATAATAATAGTTAAGATTCTTCATGTAATAATATTAAAGTAGTAATAAATTCATGAAATTAACATCATGTCAGATAATTGCTAACTTTAAAAGAGTCATTGCAATTGTAACTATTAACGATAACTATCAGAAGATGACATAAACATAATTGTGGCATAAAGATATGAGAAGACAATGTAAAAAAAACCACCAATAAACATAATTGTGGCATAAAGATATGAGAAGACAATGTAAAAAAAACCACCAATAAACATAATTGTGGCATAAAGATATGAGAACACAATGTAAACAAAGCCACCAAATGTTGTAACCTATGAATCAAGAACCCAAAACATCAAATAAAATCTCACGATCCTATTTTTACGATTCATCAAGCAAAAAGGGTATGTGATTTACCGCTATAGTTATGACTCCTTCCTTGCCAAAACATACAAGCCTTCATAAACATGAATTGATTAGCATGTAATCATAACCAGAATAAACAAGTATAATGGAAAAACATATGTTCATGCAAAAATGGCTTGATTTTGATTATAACAAATTTCAATAACAGTTCCACAACTATAATACTTCTTTTAGTCGGAAGAAAGTGTATCTAATAACAGTCATATTTGCATGCCTGTGCAATTTCCTCAGATGTGCTAATCATCCTTGCTCTGCTTCTCAAGTGCGTCACAATAGCTTCAACTGACATGCTTGATGTTGTTTAGGTTGTGGTATCTAGAGCCAGAGCTTGAAGCAACTTTGTCTTATCAATTAAGTTCTTCACATCTGCATTTGTGGAAAAATTGTGCAGCTTTGGAGACAAGTTGTTGCATTTGTTGTGCCAAGCAATGAGGATTGCATAATCATGGTGATATAATGATTGCAATAAAGTGATACTTATAATGTGTTTAACAAAGGGTAACAAGGATGTTTGTATTAATAATATCAAAACGCATAGGGTTACACTGTTGTTACCACTGAGCTGTCATAAGACCATGATTTACAATAGTCTACCTAAAATTGCAGCCATAAACCTATACAAAATAATGACAACAACTTCTATGAAGACCATAGGCAGCAATAAACACATTATTGTTGACATATAACTTTAGGAAGCTATGACGCCAACAAACACATTATTATTGACAGTTAACTTTAGGAAGCTATGACACTAGAATTGGATAGTTTGCTTCTAGATGTGAGCAATGGCATGCTGAATTATGTTGAAATCTACTTTGAGGTATGCATATGTTGAATGAGGCATTGAAAAACTTCCAAAAGGTGTTGTGAGCTTGTTGAAGATGGTGCCAGGAATGTTTGAAATTTTAAAATAATCTCTTTTTTTATCTCAAATGTCCATCACCACATTTGCCTAAAAATGGTTTTTTATCAAATTAAAAATAATAAGTACAAGTGGAACATGATCATCTCTCCTCCGCAAAGAAGTGAAACTTGAGGTGAAAGGGGCAGTGAAGTTAAATAAGATTGTACTCTTTCCTCATAATTCACTTCCTAAGAATTGACTTGGTAGAAGCTGAGGAAGCAAAGAAGAAAATCAAACTTGTAGAAGATCCTATTATTACTCCTAAACAACCTGACACAGAAGATCCCGATGATAGTGTTGGGGATGACATTCAAGCATAGGGTAGCTCATTATTGTGCTATTGGATTTTTAGTTGTTTGTTGATGTTTTAATAGGGTGTTTTATCCTTTGTTGAATATGCCTTAAACTTGCAATTTTGGTTTTAAGAATGGGTTGCCCCTTGGTGACCCATACATAAGTTTGTAAGACACTCGTATCATTTTGACTGCTATATTTATTTTTGTAGACTTCTTATATTTAGATAAAAGAAAAATCCAAACTCAAATGCAAATATCAATATCCTTGCAGCATTTTGTAAATGGAGGTGCATTTTGTCAAACAGTTTGCATGCTATCTCTATCATCACACATTTCATCAAATCATTATGTCAAATAGTTTACATGCCCTGTATGTGGGTAGAGTTCTTCGAGGAATTTTGTCAAACAGTTTATACACCCCGCATGCTGGTTGAGATGACATTTCTTTTAAGTATTTTGTTTAACAGGTCACATACCCTTAGCTGAATTCAATGCTACACACATTTTCATCTATAATATCTAAAAAAAGGTCGCCTATTATGCGTCGATGGATATCCATACCCTAATCGAAAATGCCATTTTGGCAGAGGATTGAATCCTTCCCCAGTCCCCCAATTTGGGTGAGGTTGCCAAACATCTCACTTTAGTTTTGGAATAAACAATCTCTCTCCTCTGTTGGAAAATCTCTAGGTCACTTGAAAGCTTAATAGCTTCAACGCATTTTCTCCACAAAAAGCTTCAACAATGTTGTATGATATTGTATGTTATAGCTTTGATGAGTTTGCTTGGAACATCTGCAAAATTAGATTGGAAAATTACCGAATTCTCAGAATATTCGAGCCACATTTTTATGTAAAATGTTGTGTTTTCTAGACTCCCAGTTCACCAATTAGCAAATTTTCAAAATATCTTAGCCTGGTCGTTATATAAAATGTTGCAGTTTATAGTTCATTGCATCTTTGGTGGTTCCACTCTCTGCGACTGAATCTATATTGGGTTGAGTTGCTAGTAATAACGTCCAAAGGTACGAAAAAAATCGACGGGACCATGACAATTCAAATAAACTATACCCTTAAATGCAAGCAACTACTAAATAATTCATTTACCTACAACAACACATTGATCACTGGGCAAAGAATTTTGGAAGGCAGGTCATACAAAGGAAGTTGTTGTTCAGCCTACTGGTTCGTAGATGCTTCAACCTACAACACAACACAAAATTTGTATAAACATTCATTTCGATTGATTTCTAGGCATCTGTATATAGCAGGAATGGAAGGAGATAGAGTTGCGCTCACGAAGACCAAACGTAGACCAAACAAAGACCCTCACCTGAACATCATAAAAATGTACATGCATGCAAAAATACTAATCTTTTGGCTAATTAAATGCATCGGTCAACTAATTTCTAAAAATGGTTAAACGACAAAAAAAGGTTGGTTTAATAGCGTGAGACCTGTTTCCCGATGTGTGAGACAGGTTTTACGTGAAAATGTGGACTGGAAAGTCCACAATAAACTTGCTTATCAGAAAATTACTAAAATCCATCAACATTAGATTGTCTATGGATTTGGACGAAATGCAGCAGCTGAGGATGAGGGCGTGGGCGATAGGTGGGAAACGACCCAGGAGCGGTTGTTTGAATGCAACAGATGGTGATGGAGGTGATGCTAAGGAAGAGGACCTAGATGGAAGCAGAGGTGGGGATGCTAAGTGGTTTGATGGTCTCCCAGCTATGGTGTATGGAATTTTTTTGGGAGGGTGTGGGTTTTGGCACACTTGTCCCTCTATGGGGCTATTCGTGAAGGAGCTGCTGGAGGCACCAGTGGGCATTTTACCCTCTAATGCCAAGCTGGTGGGTGTTTTGTGCCTTGTTTTCCATGATGAGGGCTTTGGGGATGGAGCATGTGGGGGTTTATTCTTTTCAAAGCTCTTTGTGTTTCTTGGCCCTTTGTACTCAGCTCCTTGGTGTTTCAAGAGCATTTTTGGTGGGTTGTGGTGGAGGAGTATGTTCTCTCCAAGCTCTTTGCTGGCCATGGGTGACCCGTGGTGTGCTATTGTTTTGTTTTTTATTTCCAGAGGTGTCCTTGCTATCTTGGTTTTTTTCTTGTTTCTCTTCATGCGAGTTACTTTGCTCCCTACTTGGTCTTTGAGGATTTTTCTTTCGTTGGGAGGGGCCATTTATTTTTGGCTATTGATGCTCTATTGGTAGTGTTTTGAGTGTGTTCCTGTGTGGAGATGTAGAGTTTTTCTCTCTGATTGTCTGTGGATGTCAAGGTTATTCTCTTGGAAGATCTGTGCTATTGGGTCCTCTGCTATTAGGAGGTTTTTGTCCCTTTTGGTCCAAGTTTGGGCTCTCTTATCCTTTGTAGATTCCGTTGTTGGGGATGGGTGTTGTGGGCTTGAAAAGGGTGGGGATTTTTCTATCTCTGACATGAAGCTATTTTTGTGTGTCCATTGGGTCATGTGCTTCCCCAAGTTGGTGATTAGTATTTATCTTTTGAGGGTTTATTTGAAGTTTTGGCTGGAGGCCCTTCTGTTCTTGTTCTCTATTATGAGTGGATTTGGCCTCAGTTTCATCTCTTTGGTGTCTTGTGGTGATAGGACTAATGGCTTCTCTATTTTGCGGTTCATGGGTATTTTGTGGGTTGAACTATATTATTTTCTTTATTTTATGGCTTAGTTGTTTTGGTCTTTTTCTCTGGTGGCTAAAGTGCATTCTCCCTCCTTCTTGGTTCAATACCTTGCTTTACCGAAGGTGGATGTGACTACCCTTCCTTCTAAATTTGTCCTTCTAAATATGCAACTGGTGTCTTCTGTGGAGGAAGAGACTACTCCTATTGAGGCAGAGCCCACTTCTATTAAGGTGGAGGTGGGTGTTGTAGGTTTGGTGGGGAGATATCTCTTCTACTGGTTCCTATCGAGGTGGAGCATGTGTGGGTAGATGAGTGAAGGCTTTGGTGGGTTGGACTCTCACTTATTCCTCTCCTATAGAGGGGGAGCTCCCTCCTATTGAGGTGGAGTTGGGGTTGGTGCTTCTCATGGGGTGCTACTGCAAGGTGGTTGATGTGCTCCAGTGGTTCGTTGTGCTCTCTAACTCCCCTATTGAGGTGGGGTTGTTGAATTTGTAGGCATTTTTGTTTAGTGGTTTGGCAGTGTTCTACACCATTAAGTTTGTTATCTCTCTTGGCTCAGTGGTTTCATCCATAAGCGGATGGATTGTTGATGCCTGAATGATACAGGTGGGTTCCTTTGGTATCTAAGGGTTTTTGGTCCATGTTTAAACTAGGTCATAAAGGGATCTTGATCCCTTGCTTGTTTGTATGATGCAACCTGTGTAATCATGTTTTTCTTTTTGTGGTTGTTGCTAGGATATTGTTGGTATGTGCTTTATCTTATTTGCAACATGTTTCTCTTTGATAGGTTTATAGGTCCCTGCAAAACCATTCTGTAATGGGTTTGGGGTCCCAGTAAAACTTGTTTTACCCCTAATAAAAAATGTTCTTGTATGTGGCGGAAATATGGAAAAATATTTGAAATTTTTTGTTGACTTTTCAATTCAATTTATTTATACAATCTCACAACTTTTTTCATTATCAAATATTTTAGACATTTTTAGAATGCTCAATTACAATACCAAATAATCAAAGATGACCAATTTGAAAAGAACCTGCTCATCAATAACTATTTCATTCTTCATAATATAAAATAAAACACATACTTTACAAGTTAAACAAGGGACACATAGCATTGAGTTCCTATCGATGAGTGTGGAGCATGTTGGTTTAGAATAGGAAGTGGATAAGATTAAGATGGCTATTAGTAACTACAATATGAGAACTTTGGAATCTAAAGGTTGTTGTCGGTATAATCTCCAAAATATCGAATTGTTAAATATACAAGGTAACAAGTATTAAATTATGATTCCTGTGCATCTAAGATAGTAGTGCTCCTAGATAGCATGGTTTCAATCATAGCCAACTCTACCTCATCCTAAATCTATGAGCACAAGCATCAATTTACATCTTCTTTCATGCGTAAAATGGAAAGAAAAACAAAAATAAAATAACACAATAAAACTCAAACCTTAAAATAAAAAAGATATACCACTATAACGAATAAAGGCATGTTTTGTTTATATAGAATAAAAGTTCAATTACTCCATAATCTCTAAAGAAGCATCGATCATAGGCATCCAATGCACATTTTGGTTTTGTTTGCCCAAAAATTTACAGTTGAGGAGGTGGGTACAATGCATGTAGTCTACTTAAGTTGGAATCCATCTTCCAAAAGTCCACTCACATTTTTTTATGATTTTTTAGGTATTATCTCTCCAATAAGAAACTTGCCTACAACTTAAATACTGTGAAATTATGTGGATTATGCATCATAAGCATTGAATTTTATGTGTATCAAATAAATAGTAACTGCAACAACCATGCCAAAAGCAACCACCATTGAAATGGTTAACATGAGCAATATCTTTCCATTATGATGAATCTAGACTTTTATTTTGATTCTTTGAAGATGCATTTTGGTTACCTTTTTAAACCTAGCAAGAAGAAAAAAACTCCATGTTCTTAATTTCAGGTGATAAAAGATTGTATACCTCAAGGCTCATTCTCCAGTTTGGTTTCTTTTGTAAGAGTGGAAATTTGTCATGCTATGGGAACAATTGAGTAGATCTCTCATGTAACTTGTAGGCTATACACACATGTTGTCCTTCAATATAGAGGAAAATAGTACTCAAATGTTTATTAAATATGGAGCTATTCAGATGTACTTTGTCTAAAAAATGTAAAACCTGATGGTAATATACTTGTTGGGAATAAATGATACTGAAATAATGTTATGCTAGTTTTGGCAAACTACAAGTGTTTAAACATGGTAATCTAATGGATATGATTGACCATAATCTAAGATCTACATACAATTGGAGGATTGACTCCTCTTCTTGGGTACCTAAATAATCCTCGTGCATCTATTAGAGGAAGATTTGTAGAGGTTGTGATGACTGACTTTTTCACAGTCACAGTCTCTGCTACCAAACTGGTGCAATACAAACCAACACACCCTTCAGGTGCCTTCTCATAATCTACAATCAAATAGAGAAACACAATTATTCTTCCAACCACTCAAATAAGACTTCTACAGTTTACTAACAAAACTATAATAGGAACTATAAAGGTTAACACAAAACAATATTGATAGGAATTTCAAGAATGTAATCACACTCTCAGTAAGTGATAGAAATCTACACACATATACAACTTAGCTTCAAGACAACATGAACTACTTAAACCTAGTAGAACAAATAAGAGACAAGCTTCAACATGCACAATCAATAGACAACAATAACCTTTGAGCATTGATTTATTCATTCAACATTGATGATTACATTTGACAACACGTTATTCACAAGCTACATGTCTGAAACTCGTTTTGGTCCAACATAATTTTTGGCACTACTTTCACACATGTTCACCTTATTTAAATAATTCCATTTGCAATGTTCCTTGTTTTTTCCACCTCTTCACACACATACATCCGTCTTCTTGACCCCTTTCAGGTATCAACATCCATCCTCCTCTCTACTTACTTCCCTTCTCTTCAAATCATCTCCATCATGCTATTAATCTTTGGAAGACTTCGTTCTTATTTCAAATAGACTAAGATCTGCCCAGTTCTCTTATACAATGCCTCCATCGAACTCTTCAAGCTACATCCTATCATGATGTCTTTCTTCCTCTACACATCCACACTTATCTTCAAAAATCTATTTTGCGACTCAACATCCTTTTTTTTCCTTGGCCTCTCATCCTTTGTTCGACCTTTCTTTATTTTCTTTCTATTAGCCACCTCTAGATTGGCCTCTGTTCTAAATTGACTATCTTTGATCAGCCTTTTCTACTCTACTTGACCGAGCCCCACCATCCTCTATGTGATTCCTCTTAAAAATGTTTAACTGCCCATTCTTTTTCCATCATCCATAACGTAAGTGCAAAAAGATGGGGGGCCAAAAAGTGTCCAAATTACTTTTTCATCCCGAAATAGCGAAAACATGAGCACGTTATAGTAAAATGTGGTTGCATTATGGGTTGGTAGTGACCAAGCCTAGGCTCGGTGATTACCAATCCATAATGTGAGCGCATTATAATGTGCTCGCATTATGGTTTAAATCTCAAAAAACGTGCATATTTTGAATTCAAAATTTGTGTATTTTGAAATAAAAAAACATTTCCAAAATTCATTTTGCTCTAAATTGAAATTTTTTTCTTCTCTTTTTTTTGTCTCTTTCTTCTTGTTATCTTTTAAGGAAACTATATAAATGAAATAAAAATTTAGAGTATAAGTTGACATTTAGATATGGAAAAATAAACTTTCTTATACTTTAAGTTATATTTCATGAATATAGTTTCAGGATGTTTGAGAGTAGTTTTAGATCTCTAGGAGTTATAATTCCAATTCTAGTTTTTGGAAGATCTTACAATTTTTCAGACTTAGCCAAATTTCAGTAATCAACATGTCAAATATCAGTAATTAGGAGGTCAAAGTTCAATAATCAACAAGTCGTATCATCTTTCTCTCACTCTATCTCTCACATTGTTTATCCCTTATGCTCTAGACCTCTCTCTCACACTCTCTCCTTCCCTCTCTAATTCTATCTATCTTACCTCTCTCTCTCCCTCCATCCCTCTATCCATTCCTCCTTCCCTCCTCACCTCTCTAATTTTCTCTATCTCCCCCTCTTTATCTTCCCCTCCTCTCTCTTCCTCCCTCCCTCACCTTCCCTCTCTAATTCACTCTATCTAACCTATCCCTCTACCTCCCTCTCCCTCTCTCCTTCTCTCTCTCTCTCTCTCTCTCTCTATCTCTCCACCTTCCTCCTTCCCTCTCTCTATCTCTTCCATCATCCCACCCACCTTCCCTCTCTATTTCTCTCTATCTAACCTATCCCTCTTTTCCTATCTCTCACCCTCCCTCCTCTCTCTCTCAATCTCTCCTCCAAGTCCTCCTTCCCCCCTCTCTTGCATTCCCTCTATCCCTCCCTCCTTCCCTTTCTACTTCTCTCTATTTTTCTCCATCCCTCTCTCTATATCTCACCTCTCTCTCCCTTCCTGTCTCTCCCTCTCTCTCTCTCTCTATCTCTCTACTTCTCCCTCCCTCGTCCCCCTTCTATATCTCTCCTTCCCTATATATACTTATCTCTATCTCTTTGTCCCAATCTCTACATCTCCCTCTCTCTCCCAGTCTCTCTCTCTCTCTCTCTCTCAATCTCCCAACCGTCCTCCTCCTCTCTCTCTCTCTCCATCTTTCTCTCCCTCTCTTCTTTCCTCTCTACTCTCTATCTCATAATTCTCTCTCGGTGTAATTCTCCCTCACTATCTCTCCTTCCATTTATACTTCTCTCTATATCCCTCTCTCCATCTCTACCTCTCCCTCCCTCCTTCCCTCTTCCCTCTCTCCCTTTCTCTCAATCTACCCACCTTCCTCTTATCTCTCTCCTAGCTTTCTCTCTCTCTCTCT
>CM021102.1:768946164-768977072 GCA_007115665.2 Sequoiadendron giganteum
GGCGATCGTGTTCACTCATAGTAGTCAGTAGCACCAAACATAACCATCGAGCAACTTTTTACCAAGATTATAACATCAACATCGATCTCGAGCACGTGCATCTCGCAGCTATTTTAGTAACCCACTTTATAATGTATTTAAGTCAGACACAAATATTAAACGCTTTATTAATCTCTTTTCAGCATCGGCATCTTGGGACATGTGGCGCTCGCCCGTGATATTGCAATCACCAAACAATCAATAGTGATGTCATCATGAGATCGTGGGGAGTGGTCAGGATCAATCGTAGGAAGATCGATGGTCATTAAAAACACAGTAGTCAGTAGCACTAGACATAACCGTCGAGCAACTTTTTACCAAGATTATAACATCACCATCGATCTTGAACACGTGCATCTCGCAGCTGTTTTAGTAACCCACTTTATAATATATTTAAGTCCGACACAAATATTAAACACTTCATTAATCCCTTTTCGGCATCGGTAGCTTGGGACACGTGGCGCTCTCCCGTGATATCGCAATCACCAAACAACCAGCAGTGATGTCATCGCGAAATCACAGGGAGCAGTCAGGATCAATCGTAGGAAGTTCGATGGTCATTAAAAACATAGCAATCAACAGCACCAAACATAACCGTCGAGCAACTTTTTACCAAGATTATAACATCACCGTCGATCTCGAGCACATGCATCTTGTAGTTGTTTTAGCAACCCACTTTATAACATATTTAAGTCCAACACAAATATTAAACACTTTATTAATCCCTTTTCAGCATTGGCAACTTGGGACATGTGGCGCTCGCCCGTGATATCGTAATCACCAAACAATCAGTGGTGATTTCATCATGAGATCACGGGGAGCGGTCAGGATCAATCATAGTAAGATCGACGGTCATTAAACACACCCCCTACAAAATAAAACAACTATTAAAAAGTTAGGCAAAATAACCTTTTTGCGTGTGCAGATTGCGCGGTCGTCGGATGAAGTGATTTCAATCTTGACCATTGCTCGCAAACCTCGCAAGGTTTCTGCTAACGTCACAAATATGGTGCGAGGCTTGCGAGATTCTTCCATCTATCACATTTGATGGTGGGGACCAGTTTTTCTCGTTGATTGATTATGAAGGCTGATGCCGATAGCTGTTTCCATACTGATGCATCGTGTTCGTTCCTCGCTGACCTCGCGTAATTAAAACTACAGTTTCAATAATGTTGTGAGGTGTGCAATTTGGTGACGCGTAGAATCCAATGTTGTGCACTAATAACAAAGGTTGGGCCCATTTTCTTGCTGATGTGGTGCTCAGTAGGTGAATATTCTATCCTTTCGGTGACTGGAGGGAGAACGTGGCATTTTCAAACTATTTTGACTAAATCTGAGCCGTTCTCCTGACCAACGTTGTGATTGATCAATGGCTCATATTTAAAAATAAACTGGTATTGTACGATAGCCGTTTTATCTCGTGCCAGTGAATAGTATTGGCTGAGTTCGACTCTGCCTACATAATTAAATGCTAAAATTTGCAAATTACTATTTCAGTTATGTATCTCTGCATTGAGGAAGAATTGTTTGGTATCGAGTGAAGCAAGCTATGGTTACGATTTCTCAATTTCGCTGCCCTCGATGTTCTGCGATTGAAACCTTAAGTAGCACGTATGCCATTTCTTGTAAATTCAGAATATTTTATGGTTGCTTGCTGGGCAATTCGTGATTGTTTCTTGTCTCTGTTCTTGAAGAATTGATTGAATAGATTCACTTTTAGAGCTTGTCTAGATAATTGCTAGGGTTTTTTGAATATTGAAGAATTTTCTATTAAAGCTAAAGGAGAAAATTGTAATTATTTGCTATCTGAAAATAAGCAAACCCTAGTTCAAATTATCATATGTAAAGTATAAATGGCACCCAAGGCCCGAAATTCTGGTTTTGAAACCACTACCAGGTCTTTATCCCAAGATATTATTGATTTGTTACAACCCTCTACTAGCAAAAAGCAAGAGGGAAAGGTTTTGTTCTATGGGACTCGAATCTTGGAAGGATTGACAGACAAGCAATGTGCAATTCAAGATGTCGAGTTACCATACACCAGGTGGCAGTTGTTCTCCAATTGGTCTGGGAACAGGAATTTGTCGGTTCCTTTGTGTAACTCCTGGAGGTTAGACCTGGGTAAACTAGTGGTTCCTAATGTTTATATGGATGTAGATCTTTTAAAGGACATTGCTACTAGATATGACCCTGTGGCCTGAATTGTCAGAACACATGCTGGTGTGCAGATGATTAAGATAACCAAAGAAGAAATTGCAGAGATTTTCAAATTGCATGAATGGAGTCAGGATATGGTTCCTATCGACTTGGAGGTTTTCAGACAAGAATATAGAAATACTAGGGGTTTGTTCAGAACATCCTTCTTAATACCTCATTTGGCAGTCTCAGGAAGAGGAAAAAATCAGAAGAAGGTAGTAATTGGCAGGAATGAGCCTGAACCTTTTCCTGTGGGCTATTTTGCTAGTTATTTCAAGAAGACTGTTTGTGATTTATGTCAAGTTCTGGGAGTCAGCTTAAAGAAAACCTTGCCTACCGATATTATGTATATGGCAGTAAATCTCCAGCATCCAAGTTTTAATGTAATATATGATTTTGCCACTTATTTGGCAGAGAAGATGCACACGGGTCTAGTAGCCCTAAAGGAGGGGAAGAATTGGGTTGGATTCAAATGGTATTCCTTATTAATCCACATGTTTCTGTATAGGGGTCAGGCTGTGTTCGAAAAAGATATGAAATTAAAGAAGAAGGAAACATTGAAATGCCTGTCCAGTATTGGACTAGGATTCTTGACATGCATGATCATGAGTTTGATTATGTAACTTTCCATAATATCTTTAGATCTAAATTAAGGGAGGCTCTAGTTTGTGACCCCCCAAAGATCCCAAAAGAAATTCATGACTTCTTGAGGCCGATGGAGAGAAGGCGTGAATTGAACATAAAGCACAATTTGGGGAGACATTTTCCCCTATCGTAATACCACAGTTTTCAGGGTTTTTGGCAGTAATGTCGATCCAAAGGTTCTGCCAAGGGAGGTGCCCCTTAGACTTGGATTTTTGGAAATCATGAGGTAGTTGGGGGGCACTCAAGAAGTACACTTGCCAGCTGAATAGAAGAAAGGTTATTTCTTCCCTGAATATACAGCATTTGTCGATTTTGTTATGGCAAAGGGAGGAT
The DNA here is from genome assembly GCA_007115665.2 of Sequoiadendron giganteum. Classification (NCBI taxonomy): domain Eukaryota; kingdom Viridiplantae; phylum Streptophyta; class Pinopsida; order Cupressales; family Cupressaceae; genus Sequoiadendron; species Sequoiadendron giganteum. Next base: position 768,949,378 of record CM021102.1, read on the forward strand.
GGAAGGAGTTGCATCAATTACTTGGGCCTTATAGGCTAAGGGCTATGCACCCCAGGAATCATGATCCTAAGGGTTTTATCTCTCAAATGAAGGCAAAACATTGGACAGGAGCTTTTTTCCACAGCTTCTACTTTCCTAAGGACATCATCAGGAATATTTTTTATTTGGAATTACAAGATGATAGAAAGGCACTATACATTTCCTACTCTAAAATGGTAAAAAGTAAGCAGGAGAAAATACCTGGTTTCAATCCCATACCTAATGCTAAAGATGAGTTTAGCAGGGCAATGTATGCTATTGATAATTTTGAGAGCTTGGTTCGGGTTTTGAAAGATGAAAGGGTTGTGGAAGAAAGGGGAAAATCACAAACCATCGAGGAGTACCCTGAGGTAAAGGAAGAGGAGAGGCCTACTTATCAGCCCCAAAAGAAGATAAGGGTTTTTTCTAGAAGAAAGGGAAGTAGGGCTGAAGATGTTGCTAAAAATATTGCACCATCTTCTTCAAGGTAGTCAGTACCAAATGTTGTTGATTTGGATTCTCCTCCAAGTTTTTCTGAACAGGCTTTCCCACCATCACCAAAGAGGCAGAGGGTTGAAAGGGTAAAGATTGTTGATTGTGATGGTGATGAGGATGATGAAATTATTGTCACTCCAGATGAAATGCATCCTGAGATGCCATTGGACCCAGTTGACATTGCAACAGGTTCAGGTACAGTTTCTTTGACGTTAGGAAAAGATGAAATCAAAGGAATAACAAGCAATGATGACTTGAAAATAGAAGCCTGAAGAGAGTTCATGATGGATGACTCTTTTATTCAAACCGGCGCTTTTAAAGATTTTGTGGGGAGAGAACATACTGCATTATATGTTGGGAAGGTGGCACATGAGAGAAGTTTGCATCTAGAGCTCCTAGAGAAGGTAATTCAAGCTAAGGCCAGGGAATAGATGAGAGAAAGATTCAAAGCAATAACACCAGAGTAGGGTCGGGAATTGGTACAAAAAAGTGGACTATTGCTACTCCTAGAATGGGATATCACTGATGTTGTGGTGTTTGACACAATAAGAAGGGCTAATAAGCCACTTCTTGCTACTGAAGAGGAGGCTACATTGGCACTCAAGGGATCGGCCTTTAGTGAGGAATGGGATGCATTGGCAATTTGGTCCCTATCTACTGGCTCTAGAAAGCCAATTGTTGTAGAACCTTCTGACTTCAGCGGTCACTTGGTTGTGAGGAGAGTTGCTAACACCCCAGCATTGGAAGCTAATGATATGGTGATGAATGTTGCCAGATTCACCAGAGCAATTGTTGAAGATTTGACCAAGGAGCGGGATACTCTGAGAGGCCAATATAATGACATTATTATTGAATATAATAAGAGTCAACAAAAGGTAGCAAAGTTAGAAATTGAATTGGCTTTATTGAGGCAACAAATGGATACCATGAGATCTCAAAAGCAAGCCAGTTCTAGCCACACTATTCCCGACCCACCAGTAGAGCAGTCTCAACCTCCTGCACAAGCACAGTCTTTGGCTATTGTTCCATATAATATGGGACAAGTGCCTATCTCTATTGAGAGGGCTACTAGCCTTGGAGGGGGCCTTTCTAGGGATAAACTGATTCATCAAGTTGAAGAATATAAGGAGATGGTAAAGCAAATCTGGAATGCAGCAGGGAGAAACAATGCAGTGATAGTGGACACTATTTTGAAACATTTAAACAAAATGGTCCAGAGTAAGCTAAACAGTGTTCATGCAAATTATGTCCTAATGTTGCAAGCACTAAAAATGTTTCCAAGGGATAAAGAATTGGCCATCTCATTACTAAACAAATGAAGTCCTAGAATGGAGAAGTTGAGATTCATGGCAGTAGGGGCAAAACAGCATGGTGATAAATATCCTACTGCTATTGCTACATATCAATTGGTCAAGGGAATTGTTGAGAAAAAGTTTCAGGGATTTGTCACCCCAATGGAATCCAAGATTAAATTGCTGAAAGATGTGTATGATGGAAAGGACCTGACCCCATTGCCTCATATTTTACATAGTCAAGATGAAGTCAAACACCTGCAGGTTTGGAAGGAGCAAATGAACAATATAATGATGTCTCAAACACATGAGATATGCAAAAAAGTTGACATCCGCATGCTAGAGAATACATTGGAAAAGTTTTATTTTGTTATAAGTTTCTTAGAGAGCTTTTATAAAAAGGCCACATCGATAATGGTAAAGTATGCTCCCTATCGAAACAAGGTTGATTAGGTTATGGCTTTCCAGTGGCCTTCCGAGGAGGAGTTTGATTTATGGAAAATGGTGTTCACTGATTATAGTCGAGAATTGCAACTTGGTCATGTATAATACAGGTCTGGCCTTAGATATTATATTCTAAAATTGCATTCTCCTTTTGACTCCAAGTACAGGGTGTTGAGGTGGAGTTAATACTATAACGGCAAAGCATTCCTTTGATGTATGGGGAGCGGCCTTTGGAGCGATGTTTTCTTTCCTCCTTATCAACTAATGATGATCTTTTTCTTATGCTCTCCTCTCACATAATAGAATTGTAACTGAATCAAGAGTTAGCGGTCCAATTACAAATGGATATGTGTACTCTTTGACCTGAAGCTTGTTGGCTCCCTTGTTTTATAAAAGGGAATTCTGGGCCGAGAGAGTGGTTGGTTGAAATATCCAAGATATGAGAAATAAGAGTCTAGTAATATAGAGAGTATGAATTGTAAGTCCAGGTTCTAAAAATTTTTGAGTCAGATTGGAGAACTTTGTTAATCATGGGGTTTTTGAGCATGTTTGTATCAAACTCATGAATATTTGGAGTTTATTTTGTCTCCTATTGTGTTATGTTACATGGATTATTAATGAAATATCGATCAAAGATGATTTTCGTTGATTTTCATTTGTTATTTACTGTGAATTATATTTAACTACAGCTCTGGATCAAAGGATTGGTTAAATGCTTCAGTTAACCAGTAAGTTCATGCAATATAACAAATAGGATTCATAAAGGAGTAATAAACTCAGGTATGGATATATGGGTTGTAATGCAATTCATAATAGATCATAAGTGTTCAAAATGAAATTTACCCTGTAGTTCAGTTTTCTCTTTTGACTCCTTGCGCTGGGATATGGCACTGGAATTTTGATTACGTTTTATTGTCGTATGTTTTGTGTTATGGCATCAGGATATTTTACTCGAACATTTCCTAACAACTTACTTTATGTGAAGTTTGTGATTCTCTGTTAAATGGACATGAGTCTTTTTTAAGGAATAGCCAATTTCTTGAAGGATTTGATCCTTTAACATTAATTGGGGATCTATCTGTTGCTTACCTGTGTGCAAATTGAATGAATTGTTTAAATGATGTATGTTAGGAGCACATGTTAGGGAATACCCTCCTAGATTTTATAGAGTCCGAAGTGTAGGAGAATTAGCCTTATTTCTATTCTCGTAAAGTTGGCCATACTGTTCCTAGTCTTTTATTATTGAATGTGGGGAGTTCATAGGAGCTTCTAGGAAACACGTGTGGGTTGCAGTAAAAAAATGCCAATAGGTTCAATTGACAACATGATCTATTGAGTAATTACAAAGAATTCATAATTTGAAATTCTAGATTTTGACAACATGATCTATTGACAAGTAGGAAGCATTTTTCACATTGTGTCAAATTTTGATATTGTTATCAGGATTCAATTATGTAGTTTTACAAGTCAAACTCATTGACCCATGTTTCATGAGTAGTGTTTCACAAGAACCCATCTCTCATGATAATGAATGGTCCACTTAGCACTCATTGCGTCTAAATAATTCTCAAAGCAATGAAGCACTAGGCCTTCCTAGGAGGTCACCCATCCCAATATTACATGATCCATGATTTTATTAATAATTGATCATTTTGGATTTTGACAAACTTGACACACAAATGACAATTTGAAAATGAACTTAATGTATCACAATTAAGTTTCAAATTGAGTAACACAATAGAAACTAAAACAAATTGAGAGATTGTTATGAGGGTAGTGATGCAACTTTTCTAATTAGAGTGTATTCCATGAGATTACAATTCTTTGAGATATTTTGTCAAATAGTTCACAAGATTTGTCTATCCTCCCATATTTTACATAGATTTGAAAATGGAGTGTACAACCACAACATTTGAGAAAATTCATCTTCATATTATGCTTTGATGGATGTCTATACCTTGTTCCAAATCTCCCATATTAAGGAAATCGACAAGGATTTTGGTGAAGGTTGTGAAATTTGTCTATGCATCTACCAATTGCATTTGATTGAAAGTTTCTAAAACCCTTTTAAAAAAATCCATTATGTATATTCTACAATCATTATAGTCCACAATTTCACATTTATTTGGTTTTGCATCTACCAATTGTATTTGCTTGAATTTTCCTACCGAATTTTCAATGTAGATCCATTTTGTGTATATCTTAGTTACAATCTGTTGGTGTTTTTTCCCACATAGGATTTGCAATTTTGTAAGAGGTGGCCAACCTCTGTTATAAAGAATTGCAAAGGCTAGTGGCCAACTAACAAGAGTTAGTCAAAGACTGACATCTCCTACACTTTTGGCTCCATGAAACTAAGGTGGGTAAACCCAAGTGTGTTCACAAGAATGTTTCATGATTGGTAAGAACACTTCTTCTTATAGATGCAGTCCCCACTAACACTAACAGACAGTCATTACCCTGGTTGTGGAAAAACCAAAGAATAATAAGTACATATATCCCAAAGCAAGGAGACTGAAAATTATCATCAGATCTATATCCCAAAAAGAGATAGCAGTTGATATTTGTTAAAATGTTTGGGTATTGAATCACCATGCTTAGAGTCACAGTCCTATACCTGAAAGGAATTTACCAATACTATCCAGTGCCCCATCCATTGGGTGGGAGTCATATAAAATGTTATTCAGATGAAATTGAACTTATCACCATAGTGCTTTGCTACCATGAGATTTGTCAGTATATTAAAACATTACTCCTTAGTGAATCCTGAGCATATAACCATAAACATGCAATTTGTGTTCAAGCATTTGATTAACTCAAAGCAAGAGAACAAATTACACTTTCAACTACACCATTGAAACTGAATGAACAAACCCTTGATAAATCCATTCATAATCCATGGCCCATACACAGGAGAGCAAAATGTCTAAATTTTTTTAGATTTCTTTCGATGTCAGTAATTACAAAAGCATAGTATACTTATTTCATACTATTCCCAACCCAGCATGATTTCCTACATAATACCTTCAAAATCCTGCATTTCCACTAAATGTACCTATTATAAGCCTTCGGGCCCAAAAAAAACAACAACCCTTAACAATGAGCTGTCAAATCTCCTTTATAGGATAGGAGAGCAACAAAGCAATAGGCTACATTATTCATTCCAAAATTGAATTTCATTTAGAATGAAATTGAAATTGACATTCCTCATCATTAGAAAAAACCATAATCAGTTCGAGGAATCAAAATAGTTATACCATTGTAACCAACCAGAGCTAAAGACAAAAGAGTGTGGCAGGCACGCGTACGTCCACATCAACACACCACCCAAAAGTAACACACCCAACAACTGCAACTACTTGCAAGACACATGGCCTCGGTAGAGGCGACCACTCCTGGTCCTCGCTTCAGGAATAAGTGAGACCAACTTCCTTTTATCCACTTTAACACATGATCTGGTAGCATGGCACGATGCCATCGCAGTTATTGGGGCAACTACGAGGGGCTCTTCATTGACCCCCAACAACTCGGTCATGGACACCAAGTAACGTTGGTAGTCTGAGTCAATTTTGGACCCATCACCGTCAGAACCAGAAGACAGCACCAATGGGGACTTGGAGCTCCACATCCCTTTAAAATTAGCATCATGGACAACCTTGGGCTTGCTAAGGATAGGTTGTACCCCGTCAAGCTACAAATTTCTCACCTCGAGTCTGGTCCTTTTGCACACAGCCGAATGGTCCATTGCAAAGAACACCTCACAAAATACAGGAGAGACTCGCCCACCTACAAACAAGACAACTCAAAATGCGATGATAATACCAAATAACACAATGAGCATTTATAGAGTTAATTGGTGCGAGAATATTAATTGCTCAAATGCAGCACGAGCATTCAAGCATTTTAGTGGCTGATGTAGCCACCACAAATTATTCCTGGCTTGCGAAGGTATGGCATACAATCCATCATTGCATTTATTAGAATAGTGTTCGCACGCAGGATATGCAAGCGAGGATCCACTGAAAAAATCCGTGCCATTAATGAGAACAACTTGCAGAGAGCAAGAACTCCCGACGCGGATGAACAGGAACCCAAGAAAAACTGAACCGTTAATGTGGATCGAACATGGCAAGTCGGACGACTCAAATTGAGTCAACAATTGTTTGAAAATCCAAATTAGTGCCCTGGGAGAACCGTGCCCAATCACAACCCAAGAAAAAAGAGGTTGCAACTGGACAATGGATCCCACCTAGCCTTGTCACTTCAAGAACCAGGCCACGTGTCGCCTCTTCGCAGACCTCGCAGTACCCTCAGGGGCCTTTAATCTGATCGTGCGAGATCCGCGAGGAAGGATTATTATTGATCTCCCTCGGTAATACCACATGGGGAGTAAATTTTAAGTCCCACCACAATCCTTGTACGGTCCACATGATTTTTTTATCCTTTGTTGAAGAAACTATTACAATATATTTCTTATTTATGTACTTATTTTCCATACATGTTTATAAAAGTTTGAAATTATTAATAATATTAATTTTGGCAAGACATTAAAAGACTCTTGATTGTAAAAAATATGCATCCTAATGTGAAAATGCAAACAATGGAAGCAATGACTATAACACAAATTTTTATGTAGTATCCAATTCAAAGAATCATGTTACCCTCTACCTTGAATTTTTTAGTATAAAAAGCTAAGGAAATACTATAAATAAGATAATAAGTTGACTATTAGCATATACCAATTTTTATAGAGATGTAGATTGTTGGATGTTGTGGTTGTGTTGCTCATAATATGTGGTTGTCATTGATGTCAACACTATTAGCATTAATGTCTTAAAGGTTGTATATGTCAAGGATATTGAGAAAATTAGAATAAATATGTTGCAGATAGTCTATGAAGTTGTGAAGATCAGAGTGGTGAAAATTTTTGTATGTTGGTATTCTGAAGTCGTGTATTAAAGGGTTTTTTGTTGAGCCTATCTAGTATATCCTCTGGAAGTTTCAAAGGTGTGCATCAAGATTGGAGCGAGTTATGAGTTTTTGTGTTCCTACAGTTATTTTGTTGCTATAGTTCGTGTTTCTGAAAGAAGAGAATGTAATTCTAGTGAATTGAATTGTTGTGTATGCTCTTGAGATGTTCATTGAAATTTCTTGATCTCATACTCTATTATTGTGGTACGTCCACGTTGATTAGTGTGCTCGTGATCAAATATTTTTCCTTACCATGTTCTTGGTTGACATGATGGTGGTAGCGTGTTGTAGATCCTTGTGGATTAATTTTTGAATGCTTGGCATGTTCGAGGATGTTGCTTTAGGTCTTCGTTATGTTGTGACCGATTTAGGTTGGTGCGCATTGAGATTTGTTAATGAATTGGGCCGAGAGTTTGTATTCATCTATTATTTATTTTTGGCCGATAGAGTTGTTAATGTAAATTCATGAAGTGGATATATAAGAGCGATTGTTTTATTCATTTAGAGATAATGTATGTGAAGTGTATGTGAGATATGTGTGAATAAAGATTAGATCATTCGAATGTAGAGCAGAGTGTGAAGAAGTTTACGCAAAGTATGAAGAAGTATTTATGTGCCTAACTGAAACTGTCATCAGGCTTTTGAAGAAGCCAATTTTTCATTTCAACCTCATCAGATGGATTTAATTTGATTACCTTATGTAAGGCAGTGAGCCTTCCCTTTGAGCAGTGAGCTCTAGGTTGTGTTCCTAAATGCATGTGCATTCCTTATTCATTTCTTTTATACCTTTAACAGGGTATAAATTGTGGATTAACCTCCATCGTGGTTTTTCCCTAACAAGGTTTGTACACAAAAATCTTGGTGTTATGTGTGTTTCTGATGTGTTGTTGATTCATGCTTTCACCATTAATTATCAAATCTAAGATTAAAGGTTAATAAGGTTAAATAAGTTTCAATTTTGTAACAACTGATTCACCCCCCCTCTCAGTTCTCTACCCTTGTTTTCCAACATAGATATCTTCGATTTCAAAACACACAAAACAATATTCAGTAGATAATCAACCATCTTTCATTTGTATAGTTAGGGCTTATTTATCCCTATAGGAAACAAGTAGACTATATAAAGAAAACTAACAAAGCCACAACTACCCCTATTTTGTAGTTTGGTGTGCATTCCTTCCTCTCCCTAATCTTCTCTGATTATTTTGAAGAGACCAAGTGTTGTAACTAAACTATGGTTCATTCTATGTGCATGTAATTTTGATCTTCATATAAAAAATTAAAAAAATATTAATCTACTCTTGTCAAAACACAAAGAACACTCAGATTTAGTATAAGAGTCAACTAATCATAAGGAAAACATAATATGAAAATAGGGTTATGGTTAGATTTATAGTTTTGGTTATGGTTGGGATTAGATATGAAAATAGGGTTAGGGTTTAGGATTACAATTATGGATTATAGTATTAGGGTTATATTTAGAATTAAGTTTTAGGGTTATTGTTATGATTAAGGGTTGTTTTTATATTTGGCTTAGAGTTTGGGTTAGGATTAGGGCCAGGGATAGGGCTAGGGTTAGGTTTATGGATAGGTTTAGGGTTATTAGAGTGAATGCAACTAATTAATAAAAGAAAAAATATTTAGGGTTAGGTAATTAGGGTTAGGGTTGGGGTTAGATTTTTGGTGGTGGTTAGGGTTATAAAGATAGGATAAAGGTGAGGGTTAGGGTCAAGGTTAAGGTTTCAAGAAAAAGGGTTAGGTTATGATTAGGGTTAGGGCTAGGTTTAAGATTTGGATTATAGTTTAGGGTGTACCATTTGTCTTTAGTTTAGGGTTACAATTAGGGTTAAGGTTAGGGTGTGATTTAAGGTTAGTGTTAGGGTTAGATTAGAATTAGGATCATGGTTTAGGGTTTAGGGTTAGAGTTATGTTTATGTTTAGGGTTGTGATTATGGTTAAGATTATGGTTTTGAGAAATAGTGTTAGGGTTAAAGTTATGGTCAGGGTTACATTAATGAGAAAATGATGGTTTAGTTTCCAAGTAAGGGTTAGGATTAGGTTTATTGTCAGGGCTAGGGTTAAGGTCAAGGTATGAGTCAATATTATGATTAGGGTTATGGTTAGATTAGGGATATGATGTTAGGTTTCAAGAAAAGGTCTAAATTTAAGATTAAGCCATAGTTGGCTATAATGAACATGAGAAAAAATGGATCTAATTTCAGTTTGTGGGAAAATAATCAACTACGACTTAAACTTAAATTTAGAGATTACCCTAAACTCTAACCATAACCATAAACCTAATCCCAAACCTAACCCTAAAGAAAACACATAACCTAACCCGACCCTAATTGTAGTGTTTGAGGCTAGGCTCAAACACTATATAACCTAACCTTATATAACCTAACACATAACCTAGCACTAGAAAAGAATTCTTCTCCCAAACAATCTCCTCTACTTCTATTCACACCTACTGGAGTTGCAACATTCAACATTGGTGCTTCAACCATTCATTGAAAGCGAAGGATTCCAATAAGAGATTTCAATGAACTAGAAGGGACAAGACTACTTACAACTTTCCAAGAAGAAATATCACATGTCAGATACATATTGATAGATGAAATGAGTTTCTTTGGGGAGAGGTTGCTTGAAAACACAGATTCCAGGCTTAGACGAGCATTCCCAAAAAATAGTAACCAAAGTTTTGGAGGTGAGTTCTTGATCGAAATTGCTAACTTTGATAACTTTACATTACAATATTTTTTATTCAATTCTACTATAATTCCTTCTATACAAATTCATACTTATCAATTTAATTAAATATTTTATATTCAAGCATATCTACATGATTCTAATTTTGAATCCGAGTTACCCAGGGTAGCATGGGCATAGCAGCATGGAGCATAAAGAAGTGCCAAATCATGCCAAGTCATGGTGAGTTAAGGTAGGTTGCAAGGGTAAGGCAACTCTACAAGGTGAGTTGGACTCATCAAGATGTTAGCTAGGCTAGGAAGAGTCTACAAATCAAGGGTCGAAGGTCCCTATGCATGGGTTATTACTGGTGATGAGAAGTCAGAAATGTGGGAGTCAGCCCAGAGTACGGTGTCATCCTACCGATGTCTAGTATTTGGACTAATAACTTATATAGGGAGGTATGGTTGTTCAAGGAAAGGAGCACCATAGGGATGCAACTAGGTTGCACCGAGAGTCCATAGCTGAACACCAAATGGAAAGTGTGTTCTAGTACTCTTCCTTCCAGGAGCAAAAAGAAGTAGCTCCCGCCTCGAGTCCCATAGTGACTCAGGTGTTCATCATAGTCTTAGGAGCGAGGAAGTCTCATTTTTCCCTAGCTATGAAGTGAGGGGTTTTGTGGTGAACCCAATGTACCGAACCCTATGAATGCAGTAATAAGGCCAACATGGGTTAGTTCCCAAACATGATGTCGTCGAGGGAGCTATATGTTGGAATGATCTTTTAATGACTGTCGATCAACCATCAGTTGATCCTGACTGTTCCCCACAATCCTGACATCAATGAATGAACATGATTGTTGATGGTGGCCACTTCATTTTAGCTTGTAAGGTAGTTTAAAAGGAATATACTTATCTTCGATGTGGTTAATGAAGCCTTAACATAGTCTATTAGATTCCAAATTTAATTCTTAAAGGTCGATCTACTTCAGATTCCAAGTGAAAATCTAAGTTAACCTAGGCATCACTATCGATATTTGTAAACTATTGTGTTACACATGGATAAATTATTTCTAAGATATCTTAAGCAAATACAATAGATTTAGCAATAAATAGTGAGGTGTCTTATTAAACTATGCCAAATCCTCACTTTATCACAATAATTGCAAAGGATAAATCGACTTGGTTATTTTTTATATATAAATTGGGAAACCAAGGTCCCAACCCTATTACATAGCAAGCCTGGAGGATATGGAAAGAAAAACCAAAAAATAACTAACTATAAATAATTAATAGAAGAACAAAGAAAAATAGCACATAAATAACTAACAAACAACAAGAAAAAACTACAAGTTGCAGCATGTCTTTTGGGGAGTCACATATCCCCAATCTTCAAAAAGGAAAGAAAAAATATCATCCTTAGGGTATTTCTTTCTATCCTTCTTTAAAACAAGACTATCAAGATTACCCTTCAACCTTCTATTCTAGAACTCCCACACAACATTCTGGAGTAGAAGCATAGAAGTAACCTATGGATCACCTCATTACTAAAATTAAGCACATTATTGACTCTTTCCTCCAAAGTTTCTATAATTTACTCCAAATAATTAATAGAATTGGTGTTATGGCCAAAATGAGAACATAAATGCACAAGATCAAACTTATTTTCCACCTAAATTCCTTTACCCTTGACATCATCCATGGCCACCATATCATTTCTAGGGACTAAATTCAATCATCCCCTATGTTAGAAGACTTAGTGTCATAAAGAACATTCATTTCTGAAAAAGGTTCACACCAAAATTATTGGAAAGAGAAACATCTTCCTCTTACATGAAGTCTTGACAGTGACTAAACTCTTTGTTCCCACTATTGATGTAGTCATTGTCCTTGTGATCAACAAAGCCTTTGTTGTTAATCAGAAACAACTAATTCTACATTGGGTGTAGTGCTAGGGGTAGTACAAATTATGGCCACCAACCTATTAGATCTTCTTACAAGGTTCCCCTTAAAAGGTTTTCCTATAGCAATCTTATTATTAATAGTAGCAACAATAAGAACCTTAGTCGTTGTTGCCCACAAGTGAGGACTAAAATTTAGGGTTTTTACTCTTAGTCTTGGAGATGTCAACATCACTAGGAATGTCCACATGGATATGAGAGGCAACTTTCAATAGAGAACCAATGGCAAAAAGATTAGGGCAACCTAAGTCATCATAATCAGCCACAACTTTACCAAGCTCAAGATTTCCATCCACCACTTTACTAGGCACATCATCAAATGTAATTTTTTGCTTGAAAATGAATGAGGAATGTTTGATAGGCTTTCTTTTACCCTTAGGAGGAGAGGGATCATGCAAATCACTAAGATTCCCACCTTTAGCTTTGATAAGAATAGGGGTAGGGAATAGATTAGACTTTGAAATAACAGAGCTAACAGAATTCTAAGAGAACATAGCAAGGTGGATTTATGGAGTCTAAAAATTAACCCCTTGTGTAGAGGCATCACAAATTTATCCATTAAGACCTCCTTACCTAAATAGTTAAGAGAACTTAGGACAAAATAAGGAAAACAAGCAATCTTATTATGTTTAAGATGGTCATGCAAGAAATGGTAATGAAAAATACATTTAAAACTACCTTCAACATTGAAGTACTTAATTGGCACTCTACTAAACTCATCATTCAAAACCATTCTATAATTTGATGAGTTCTCCCCTTTTCAAAATTTGGTTGATGGTTTTCGTGTCCATCATTTTTCCCTATTAATGACCTTCCTACCTAAGAGATTTCAACCTAGTAGCAGCTCTGATGGTTTCCTTTGAAACAAGAAATCTAACACCGCCCACGATAACCTTTTTATCCTTTTTATGAAGCAGCAAATTATTTTGAAAGGACTTGACCAGAGCAACATAGGGACTCAAAGTAGGGAGCAATTCTACCCTCTTAAAAAAATGTCATAGTATGGCATTATTTCTCACCTCCTTAGGGGATGTGAGTTTAGTGTGGCATCATATACCCCCTGTAGTATCTAAACCCTTGCAAAAAATATTAAAATAAGAAATATACATTTGGAACTTAGTAGGAAGAAAACACAAGCATTCACCTAAGAGAATAGGCTTCGCAAAAATTTGAGGTTTATTCACTATCATGCAAAACTAACCTGTTCATACGATCATACCATGGAGAAACCTCCCAACCATAAGTGACTTGATTGAAGTGACTATATTGTTATTTTTAAGTAAATGCATATTTATGGAAGCTTGGGCATAATAATTAGAAGGACCGGAATTACCAATACTAACATTATCCAAGCAACCTGCAAAGGGTTCTTAACAAGACTATTTAATGACATCAATTTGGTTGAAGGAAATAACATCCATTTGAAAACTTCCTCAAACATAATCATAAGGGATAAAAATACCCCTCTTGAGCCAAAGCAATATGATACATAGACACCAACAATTATCACTAGGGTAAAACTCAATACCCTTCCCCAAGCACCCATTAAATGACAATTTCATTATTTTCATTAATAAGGTTATTGATAATACTTTGAGAAGTAAAGCAACTTCATATAGACTGATATGGCCCAATGACATTAAAAATATCATATATGCAATCATATAATAAGTCATTAATAGAAAAAGGAAAAGATAAAAGCCAACAACTAATTAAGCAAGGATCATATAGAGATGTCATATTAGGAAACCTCTAACAAATTCTATGGTGCAACGAGCCATAGTATTATTAAACTCACGTCAACAAAAAAGTGTTAGAAATGGGAAATATTCCTTTGAAAACATACCCTTTAGGTTCCAATTCATAAGCTCATATGCATGCCCAAGTTTTTCCACTTGTTTAATCCATTTCCAAATGAGCAATTTTCCAAGCATGAAGAATGAAAGAATAAACCCAAAAACATGTATGATAGTAGAGGGAGTAGTTTATTTTGCATTGACTCTTCATAATTACAATTCAAAGTATCATGTATTCCTTCTCCCATAAAAGTTTTCATGGGAGGAAGGGGAGAATATTTCTAGTATTAGACACATCTAGCCTATCACCATTTTTGTTAGAAGAAAAGAGTAAATGCCAATGCTAAATCCAACACCATTTCTCGTAGTGACCCTTTATTGGATAAGGAAACACTGACAATGTCAATATTCACTACTCCAATCAATGGCTTCTATCCTTCTTTTTTTCCAAATATAGCTTGTAGGCCACCTCTATGACCACCCATCTCACTATCAACATTGCCATCACTAGCCCAACTATTCAATGGTCATTTTTCTAATGACTCCTTTCTCACTCTCTTGGAGGACAAACGTGACATTATTTAGGATATTCAATGCCTAGATATTTTTTGGAAAGCTTTGACGTCAAATATATAGTGGCATAAAACTCAATGTTATAGGAAAACATTCTTAGACAAGCCCAATTGGTTCAATTCCTATGGATAGAAGGGGGTTGATCATAAGGAGGTGTTGAGATTCCTAAGCATCTCTTTTACATTTTAGGTATCTCCTTCCTCTTTAAGGAAACATATCATTTCTAGAGCTAAGAAAAATTATCATATTAAATTATGAAGCCCCTTTCTTTGGCAAGGAGATTCCATGTGTGTTCAAAAATTCTTGTTGCACACGTTTCCATTACTCATGTTGCTAACAACCTTGCAAATCCTCATATTTGAAGATTGAAAAAATCCAAAGGAATATTTTATGGCCTCCCTTTAACCAAGGAAAATGGTTTCACAAAGTATCCTAGGAGTTTTATTATTTCCCTCATGACTATAATAGGCTTGGCTTACTTTATATTCACTACTCTAAATGGTGCCATAATAGGCTTTGCTTGCTTTATATTCACTACTCTCAATGGCGCCATAATTTTAAATTTAATTAACATACTCTAAAACCTAACTAAACTAGGTTGTAGCTCATTAAATTGGACAAGTGAAAGGTCAATACCAGTGCTGAGGAAGAGTTTGGAGGAGTGAAAACAAGGTCAATACCAATGCCAATGAAGAGTTTGGAGCTAAAACAAGGTCAATACTAGCATCGAGGACGAGGTTGAGCGCACTTAGGGAAAATTGACGACCAAGGGACAATGAGTACTATAAGTTTGGCACCCCCATTCTCTTTAACCTACAATTTTCACGACTAGTTTCCAAAGATCTTCTCGTACATTGGCCCCCCATTCTCATAAAATGGTATAAGATAAGACAGAAAAAATAAAATAGCTTAGTCTTTCACATTTTTATAGTGATTACTAGAGGCACATAGACCAATTCTTCATAATAGAAGAATTTGATCATACTTTTCCAATGATGGCATTATGACAAAACCTTAGGTTAAATGAATAATTCCTAGCTAAGTTCTTGAAATCATGTCCAACTGTATGAGAGAAGACCGCTGCTATGTGTACTTGGATAACATGGGGAAATGCTCTTTGGGCTCTTTCATCAATCTACGTATTGTTAAATTTTAACACCTAAAAGTGAGAATGAAGAATCTTTCCTAGGATGGTGGCCAATTATGCTTCTCAACACCTAGATTACAAAATCCTTGTCAATATCATTGCCATCACAATTAAACCTATTGCTTGAGTTATAGTCATAGAGGTAAACAAATTGGCTTTCTTGATAGTAGATACATTCTAGACAATTCAATCCTTGCATCGGAGATTGTTGAATGGGCCCAACAAACTACTCATGATGCCCTTACTATTAAGTTAAAAGTTTGACAAGGCATATGATTGCATCAAATGTCCTTTAATTTATGAAAGCCAAGGTAAAACGTACCCAACCTTAGGTTCCTCCCAAACAATGTAACAATCCACGACAAGGGAAAAACATAAATGGAATTCAAAGAACAAGATTTGAAACTCCATCAAATCCACCATGATGCACACCAATCCACCAAGTTACAGTTCCAAGACAATGGGTGGATTGGTGGATGTCATTTCTATTTAGCCCTCAAACCCTTACACAGGCACAACAGGGCAGTCACTGTATTTGATTGTTTAATCCCACAAAATAGTGATTAAGAACTTCAAAACAAATGCAAATGAAAGGGAAGACATATATTTATCTACACCAATCATCTCATAGCATTTCAAGCTTGTATGGATCCATACAACACAAAAGAACTTCAGAAAAATTGTAAAAACATAGAAAATTGCTTCAAGAACGTGGTATCTGATATGAAATTTTAGTATCAACTCCTCCAACAATTGCAATGGGATGGGAATACAATAGGTTTAGAAGTGGGATAAAAAATGCATCATTTGAAACATAAAACCAATATGAAAATATGAAAGAAAGTGCTAACCCCTTAAACTGAAAAAGTTTCTTTTAACTTTAAGTTTGTTGGGTAGCCAATTCTTTTAAGTTATCAAATCCTACCATCATACATAATCAAAATGTTGTTGTTTCAAATGACTATGAGCACTAACTTTCACTATTTTAAGATGTTGAAACCTTGTCATAGAGAATTAGAACATTGATAAACTTATGATGACTTTACCAAACCTAGTACACACTCCCTCCCCGTTCACCACTTAAATAAACCACTTGGTGGTGTTTCCCTTCAACTTTATTTACTTGAATGAAGAGAAAAAGTCCTTTGATTACAATTAGAGAATACATTTGAGGCCTTGGTTGTGTAACTAGTGGACCATAGTCACATTTAACACTTGTTACAAAGTTTGGGAGTTAAAACATTAAGTATATTTGATTTGTGATGGACACATTTGGATGGTAGTAACAATAACTTGCAATATATCAAGACTTGATTACCTTATAACTTGTCAAATTCTAGCGATGAAATGATAGATTAATCATAATGTCACCTTTGGATCACATCACCGTGAAAGAACTTCATCCAACATCCTTATGAGTGCAGGTACCACCAAATAGGTATTTGTCAGATTTGTCTTCCTCGAGCGAGGGAAATTCAGGAATAGAAGAGGAAAGTGAGACATGTAGTAGGTCTAAAAGAGGGAGACCAACTAGAGGTCAAAAGATTAGAAGAAAATTTTGTAAACGCATGGAATTTTTTCTTGTTGAAGGGGGGTCATGTTCTTATGATGATGAGAGCATATGCGACATCAAGGTGCCCTTGAGGTAAAAACATCTACAGAAACAATGGGTACCCAAGGAACTTCCTCCAATAAACACTGATCTTTGTGTCAACGAGAGGATATATCGCATAGCACCATCGTCATTACATGGTTTGGGCCTATTTTGCATGGATGGCATAAAGGTCTATTATGACAAAGTTACTGAGTTGATGGAGTATGTTGGACCCTATTACAGTTACAAAGACTGGATGCAGCTGGTTCGATATACATGAAGTATGCGTAGGTATGCACTATCAGCAAATTATATACAACTAAAAGATAAGGATCAAAATAAAGGAGTGGCTAGGTACATTGATGGGAGGCCAAAAGCATCAGGGAATATTGCAGGGTTTATAAATAGTACATGACCTGGGTCAGCAAATAAGCAACCCAATTGTATATTCGAGGCACGAGAGGGAAATCGTGTATTCGTATGTGCGATAAAATCAATAACTGCAGGGGAAGAGTTGCTAATCGATTACAATTTGAATCGCTTAGATACAAATACAATTACTATGGGGGTGGTATGTACTACATACCATTTTACCCAACCTCCAATTAATGACTCCAATATACCATTTTATTACTATGTTTTTGTTTTGTAAGTCTAATGGTTTCATTTCAGTAATGTTTTTTATATTTAATTTTTGTCACAACGGGACATTGATCATACAAGGAAGGCTCCGCCCCAGAGCACAGATCGCGATCCATCTTCAGGCACTTCTATCCGACAATTTTACCTCATTATAATTGTACAAATTAGATACAAGCAAAATGTTTTATTATTATGTTTTTTTCATGAGTTTATTGGGTTAATTTCAATAATGTTTTTAATATTCTTGCTGCAGTCGGCTGATCGGGGAAAGGCACCAGCAGTACATGAGAACATCCATATGGAGGTGGAGTCACTAGTATGCGATGATGACATCGCATTTTCCACAAACCCTGCGGATATGATGAGGAAGGCCCAAAAAAAATGCAATCAAGAAATCCTTAAGTTGGTATTCGTAGTGCCTCAAAAAGATGAGATAAGAGAAAGGGTTAAACTATTGTCTGAGAGAGCACAGGACTTGCAAGTAAGCTTTCATGAGATCTTTAATTATAACATAAGTTCATTCATGGTTTTATATTTTGTACTCTTTTATGTCATGAACTAAAATATGTGTTGTTTTTACAGGATTATTTGCATCCTCATCATGCTGCTGGCCATGATCAAGGTACTGCAAGTGTTTCCCGGGAAGTAGGGGATGGTACAAGTGTCAATCTTGATCTTCTTATGCATACAATACTTTATCTGGCCCCATCATCCATGCCTATATTGTCAACTGAAATGTCGGCAACACATACCATGCAGGCATTCGGTAGTCCACCGTCTGGTAGTGAACACATGCCACCACATGTGTCAATACCTATGGATACAGAGCCCACTAGTACTAGTGATGTTTTAGCAACATTTCCTGGATCTTCCCGTATTGCTAGTATGAGAACATTGCTGGTCACAGTTGTGGTGACCGAGGATTTCCTTCCCATAAAGATAGAGAAGGTCCCAGGTACTTTGAAATTTTTTAATTATTATTATATATAATCCAATTGAAATTTACTTATTGATCACTCTTTATAGACTAATGATCCCATGGTCATTTTGCAGGAAATGATGTTTTTTATAAACATCTAAGTGATATTACATTGGAGCTCTTCGGGCCCACCATACGTATACGGTGGAATGCCCAAAATCAAGATTTAAAGGATGAGCTCATTAACCATTTAGTTGTGTTGTTCGGTGATAAAACATTCAACCAAACCAAGGTCCTTAAGAAAGCTGGTACCTATCTAAAATATGTGAGGGACCAATATAGGTCACATTTAGAGAAGAACAGAAAGTACGAGCGTCCCCCCATGATTCCGAAAAGGGAGTGGAAGGACTTGGTGTCGGATGGAAAGGAGAAGGCTGAAAAGAAGAAAGGAAAGACACCACCGGGCCAAGCAAGGTATGTGATACTATCAATAATTTAATTATATACTGATTACTCTTTCTTTTTACATAATCTAACGTATTTCAATTTTTTCATAGGCTACCCGACACATCGAAGGCAACAAAGGCAAGACTAGAAAAACATGGGCAGCACAAACTTGGCTCTGGTGGTTATATGAAAACAACCGCACGATTTGTAAGTATCAATAAATGAAATATTGCATCCAAATAATAAATTGCAAAAAATTTTGGTTTTATCACACCATGGAAGCAAAATTCATGATCGCATGCAAAAATGCAGGGCTTTGATTTCAACAGAGTGCCCACAGAAGAGGACCTGAAGATTGCCTTCCACCAAGGCTATGGAGCCCTAACTGAATAGCTAAGAGTCTTGACTGGGCAAACACAATCTTCCACTACATCCAACACGTAGGTAAATAAACTCAATAAAGTTTATTTCAAATTGAATACTTGTACAATCTGTTCGATATTAATTTCTACCATAATAATGTACCTATTTGTTTTACATAGATAAGCAATGATAATACTACACATGACACTGGAATGCAGCCTAGTGAGGGTGGAGCACAACCTACCGATGAAGGCCATGGTGTGCATCCCAGTACTGGATGTATTCATGTACTAGACAAAATAGAGTATGGATTAATACAATTAAACATCTTTAATTGCATTTGGTGTATTAATCAATGTAACCTTTCATGTTTCAACTTTAGAGCATGTAGAGCGTGATCAACATGTTGAGCATGATCAGGGTAGACAAGATCAGGAACATGATGTGGCTCCATCAGGTAAAGAGGACCACTCTAATGTTCTTTTAAACATATTTAATTGCAATTGGTGTATTAATTAATGTAATCTTTCATGTTTCAACTCCAGATCAGGATTTAGAGGGTGTTCAGCATGAGGCTATAAGACAATATTAGGAACATGATGTGGTCAAATCAGGTAAAGAGCACCACTTTGATGTTCTTTTAATTAATGAAATATGTGTAACAATAATAATAAAACATATCAATTTAACATTTCTTTGCTATTGCAGCAGACCCCCCCTTGCAGTCGTGTTCACGTTGTGAGTACACGACTAGGCATACATTAAGATCACGAGCAGAGCTCAAAACAACTAAAGGGGGACAAATGATTTTGAAAATGATACTCCACTTCAACTTTATTTAGCTGCAAAAAAGAAACAAAAAAAGAAGTGATTGTAATCATATTATGACAAGTTGACAACCATATTTTTGATAATATGTAAAAACTAAAAAAATGAATGTTATATGTTAATGAATGAATGTGAATATGTTAATGAATAAATGTTATATGTTAATGAATGAATGTTATATTTTATTAATGGATGAGTGAATGAATGTTATATGTTATTAATGGATGAATGAATGATTAATGTTATATGATCGGTAATGGGGAATTGAGAGTGATGTGAGAGAGGGGGGGAGGGGAAAAATGAGCTTCCACCTTCATGTGGTTGGCCCTGTTAAGTAGAGAATATTAAACTATTCTCAAAACAAAGAGAAGCTCAATAAGGTAAGAAATGCACTTTTCAATATAAGAAATGCATCGTTTGAAGCATCAAATCAATATGCAAAGATGAAAGAAAGTGCTAACTTTTCACTATGAACATTGTGTTGTGTGTGGATTTGGATCATAATGTAATGTTTTTTATTTTTATTTTAGTGGTCTATAAAATTTGACTTTTGTGCATAATAGGTTAGTGGAAAATTTGACAACTCTGAAGGGTTTAGAGGCTCAATTGAGATAGATACACAGATATTTGGATCTTTTTGTTGATGGGAGGCTTCCACTTAACCATGAAATTTTGTACCATCTACAGGTATGCTAAAATATCTCTACTTACATTCTTTCAACTTACTATAATATAATATCTGATCATAAAAATCTCTTGTTCATTATACTTACATGGATTTTCATGCCCTGTTCCAAAGCACATGTTTTAAAACAGGAAAGAAGGATGTTGGAAAGGGTTAAGGAATTTGGCTTTACACCTGCCAATTGCATAGTTTACTTCATTCATCTAGCATATGTAATAAAATTAAAATATGTAAGTTTCAAATATGGCATTACATATCTTTCTATGAATTTTTGAAAGAAAATATCAAAATGGAGAAGTATTAACAAATTAATCTGCATAATTTCTAAGAGATCAAGGAATTTTTTTGCAGAGTTATCTTGAATATATTTAAGACAAAAGTAACTTATAGAGATTGAAGCAGAATATCAGTAATCTAAAATCACTAGTCAACAGATCTTAGTAGTATCTCAATTCAAGAGAACCAGGTCCACTATCCATTAGCCAGTAAAATAAATAAAATCAATTCATAAGATTATTCTGTTCTAATAGGGTTGACTGGTTGCTTCTTTCTTTTTGATTGTCAGGAAGTCATCAATATACACTTGGTTTTCCCGCCTTCTCTTGCCTCGTGGCCAGAGAGTTTCTGCATAAGGCATCAAAGTAACCTTCAAGATTGACAATGGCAATGAGTACAAGGTCAGTATAACTTAATGCTAATTAGGTATGATTTTATTTGTTCAAGACCAATTTAGATTCATTTTTTGCTCACACTACTTTTATTTACATTTATGTTTTTCTAATATCCATTTTCCTTTACTTTCAGATTCTTCTATACATATTGTGTTTACAATAATGTTTTCCTTGATTTAATCTAGGGGAGAGGACCTAGTACCTAAGCAACTTTCAATGTCATGCTGTTAGGATTTACTGTGAAGCTAATCCAAAGTTTCTCATTGTTGTTCAAAGCCATATTGCAGTGCTTTCTCTAGGAAGACCACATGATCCCCATCAGGTATCTTCTTTTTGTAGTCTCTAAATTTCTTAGAATAAATCAACAACCAATTTTTCTAAATGTGGCTCCTTGTTTACACATTAATATCTCTTTTGGTAGCAATGGATCAAATTGGATTCATGGGGTCTTAAAGAGAAGGCTCTCAAACATGGAGAGATCAAGAGTGGGACCAAGTAAAACCATTCATAATCATGCTCATATTGTTTTATTGATTGTCTAAGAGCTAAGTATCCAGGATAACATTCTGTATTTTTCTATTGAATTTCCAAAGAGAATAATTTTGGTTTTGCAATCCTATTTTTTAATACACTAGCTAAGTATCCAAGACGCACTACAAACACTCTTTCTCACCAAATTGCTCATTTTCCACAAATTTAGATTTTAGTGTGTAGTTTAATACTCACTAGTTTGATTTTTTATTTTTTAGCAAAATTAGAATCCAGATTGTAGGTTGTGCTTGTTGTCCATGACAGTCCCCTTGATCTCATGACTCATCATAGGTATTATATTTTTCTCCAATTGTTGATCAACATAAAATGTGGCCATCATAATATCATCCATAGCCTCCATATTCTAAAATTATTCATTTCTTATTTCTCATACTTAGTAACCAAATAGTGCAAACCTAGAGCTTGGACTATAGATATTGTATGCAAAAATTGATAAATCCCTGTCTTTATAAGCCTAATTAAACACAACAACTGACGTGTTGTTTGATATTTTAAACAGTCATATGACTGTCCTTTTTCTACCTTGTGAACACTTACTCAATGCATACAATAATTTATTGAAATGAAAAGTTGAATGGCCTCCTAACTCTTGACACTAATGTCATTGCATTTGTCCACACAGGGTTAATCATATTGTGATCTAAATTTTCGTAATGAAGTCTTCCAATCTGAGCATTGATGACAATCCATCTTGTCTTTTACTACCCCTATTAAATGCTCATCGTCTTGGCACATCAACTTTCTCTCTTTGATTGACCTAACCTTATGTCCTGTCATTATCCCTATGGATGCACTTTGGAGCCTACTGCATGACTTTTATAAATCGCCCAAAGTCACCCCGATATGCCTACATTTCAATGAATATTTTTTTTTTCTCTAAAAAAAACTGCAATTTTTCATCGAAATTACGATGAACCGCAAAAATGCCCGACGACCTTGCTATGTACCCAACGAAATTTTGTCGTAATGACTTGCCTATTTCGTCGTGAGTGCGACGAACTTTCGCTATAATGACTTGCCTATTGCGTCGCGCGTTCGACGCTCTTATGTCGCACGTGCTCTGGGCACTGTTCGTCACTAGATCGACGACTATATGTCACTGCTCTGGCCCTTTAGCAATGGTATGTTCCACGTGCTCCGGGCACTGTTCGTCGCTAGATCGATGACTATATGTCACTGCTCTGACCCTTCAACGACAGTATGTCACCCGTGCTCTGGGTATTGTTCGTCGATAGACCGACGATATAGTCATCTCCATCTTGACGAATGTATGTCGATGCTCTGACGTTTCAACGACAGTATGCCACCCGTGCTCCAGACATTTTTCATCTCTAGATCAACAAAAATTTTGTCGTGGTTCCAATGAATGTATGACGTTGTTCCGACGCTTTGGCGACGGTGTTCCACCCGTGGTCCAACCACTGCTCATCACACGATCGACGGAATGGGCGTCATTTTTCTGACAAGCTTTCATCAGGAGGGTGATGTTGTATTGTCCATTGGGGTATAGATGAAAATTGAGCGACGGTGCTGATTTGTGTGATTTATCGGTCGGTCGACAATAGATCGTCAAAATTTTGATGATCTGCCATCAGAAATTGGGGTCAAATCCATTAGTGTACCCACACACTCATAAGCATCCATTAGATTCTTCACAATAGTTTTTTTACTTGATGCATTTGATGTTCTCAACCCAAGAGTCTTCATGATGTTTCTATACTTTAAACCCCGCATCATTTCAACAAATAGTTGACATCTTGCAGTCTCATTTAGCCTTTCAAAGAAGATTTGCCAAATCTTATCAGCATATCTTCTACAAGTGTGTGTTGCAATCTTACCTTCCATGTGTTGCAAAATATCCTCATCAATATTAATCAAATACTTTGGTTTTCTAAGCAAAATTCTAGGTGGTGTTCTCCTAGGCACATACATCTCAACATTATCAATTTCATCAATATTTAATTGAGGTGGGCTAGATTGTGTACCTTCGATCAAGGGTGGAGTAGAAGACATACCTTGAGGTTCACGTGGGGATGATGGCATACCTTCTTTGTCAAATTTGAGTGATGATTTATTCTCAACTTGAGATGCGGTGGATGGTGTCCAACCATATTCACTTTCGGTAGATGGTGTCCCTCCATATTCACTTGCGGTAGATGGTGTCCCTCCATATTTTCTTGTGCTTAATGGTGTGACCCCTTCGTATTCACTTTCGGTAGAGGGTGTGTATCCAACTACAGTATCTAAATCTATCCTACAACAACGCTTTTGCATCTGTGCCCTTTGTGCTGCCAATTTTTGTTCTTTTTCTGACAGTTGAGGTTCCTCTTCAATTGGCTTGTTTTCGTCAATCGTTTCCATTTTCTTCTTTTCACGATATGCCCTCAATCGATCTCTCTCCTTTTCTTTGAAGTTTTGGAGCTCTTCATCTGTTAGTTTCTTCCTTGTTCATTTATTTGGCATGGTGGATAATTTTACCTGTAGCATGGTAATGAGATGAATATTAGTTCATGGTGTTTGATTCATTAGATGAACGTTTAGATAGGTTGTTTTATCCAATTTGCAAAAAATGTAAAATGTTGTAAAAAGAGGCCCAAAATAGGTTCTAGGTGTTTTGTTCTTAGAAAAAGGCCTTGATGGACCTTTTCATCATGTAATTACTTAATTTTGCGGTTCTTAGGCATTGAGGGATTCAAAAGTGGGAAAAAAGCAAATCTTACAAAATTATTGTCAAGGTAAAAATGCAAAAAATGACAAATGGAAAAATTTGGAAGTTTAGGATTCAAGTATGTGAAAGGTTGGGTCATTATATATGGTCAAGAAAATATTTAAATTTATGGAGAACCTCGAGCAAGAGGTAGAGGGGATGCAAATAATGGAGAAAACAATAAAGAGACCCTATTTTATATTCAATTTTATGTGTTTTTTTTGGTAAAATAGAATTGTATGGCCCCGTACAACCATATTTTCATGGGGAAGTCATTTTTGATGATTAAGCTATGATTCTACAACATTATCCTTTTTGTCTCACTCAATTTCATGCAAATTTGAGTAAGTTATGGCTTGTTTACTAAAGATGGTTCAAAACCCTTGCTAGGGTAAACATAATTAAAAGAAAATTACATTTCTCTTATTCTAACCAATGGAATCACTTGAAATTTAGTAAGAAGGTATCTTTTTTTGTACTCTTTCATTTCTAAAAGTTTTAGACCCAGTGGTGATAGTTAGCTTTTAAAATCATGATGCCCTAGGCCATATTTTGGTGAAAAAATAGAAAAAGTACAGTGTACGGTGAGAATTAAAGAGTTTGTTTATGGTTTTTTATTCCTTCTTGAAGATATTGCTTTTAAAATGTGTTTAGGGGCATTTTGAATCTATTTCAAGATTTTTTTTGGTGATTTTTCAAGTTTTTGAAGTCCATTTAATGACTATCCTGCCATGACAGCTATGTAACAGTCCTAATTTCCAGTCAAGAATGGTGGTTTAGGATACATGTTTGATGAATTATCCTAAAGTAAGTTTGGAGAATGATTCCTTCATTTTCTACATAGATATTTATGCATGTTTGAAGAATTAAGAAGTGGAAATAGGCTTGGAATTGAGAAGTTGCTTATTGATACCCTCTAAAAGGGTCTAGTTTGTTGATTAGGAGAGTCTGTTTTGAGAAGTTTTCATATTGGATATATCAAAGTTGGGAATTGAGTTGAACTAATTAAATTGATGTTGTTTAAACTGTTTGATAATTTTTTAATGGATTGTGTGCTTATAACTCAGTTTATTTCTTCTATCCATGAGTTTTGTGAAGGTAAAGGAATCCTCATTGAATGGACAAGTTGAGATTTGGTTCAGTTTTGATAAGTTGATTGGAGTGATATTGTGTTAAGTTGTTTTCTTCCTCTAGAATTTCATAAAATTACCCTTGATGGTTTGTTTTTTTTGGTAGATGCTCTACAAGATAGGCTGCACCTTTCCCCATTTTGCTAACTTATCCTTGAATAAAGAGTCTTGAAATAGTGAAGAGAAGGGTTAGAATCCCTTGTAAGTAGACTAATCAAGGAAACATTTAAAATATATGACAACATAGGTGATGAGGTAGATTTACTAATGAGGTAATTTAGAAATAGAGATGGAAACAAAAATAGTTTAAATCGGTGCTATCAATGTGGGAGGAGTATATTCCAATTTTTTAGAGACTTGTATGGAAAATCTGGTAGCATAGACAAGGCAATCAGCTGGTTTGTATAGATGTGGTTTAAAAATGTAATTGGCAAGTGTATAGAATTGTGTAATTTAAAATGTCCATTGACAACCTAAGGTTGTAATGACAAACAAACAATTATCAACATGGAATATGCAAAACAACAAAAATGAAAGCAAGCCATAATAGAATGAAATAATATGTGTGAAGACTTCACATACCTGAAAAACCAAAGTTTCAAATGGAGGAGATCTACCCAATTATGTAGCCTTTACTTCTTCTTTCTTCAAAATCCTCAACAATTTGACTTTTTCAAAAGCTTGTTCCCCTCCAAACTTCAATTGTATATCAGTTTTCACTAGAATTCAAACTTGAATTGATATTATATGCCTTTCAACATGAAAACTCTTCTATTTCATGCAAAGGTGGTGGAAATATCATGAAAAAGGTGGTGGAATGTGAAACACATGCATGCACACTTCAAAACATCATCAAAAAGCTACTTTTTGTCGGAGCATGCACAAAACCAGGAGAATATGTAGAATGTGGGCTGAGATCATGGGTAAATTGAGTTTTTTTACCATTTTTAGAGCAAGCCAAAACGCGCTCGCATTATAACATGAGTGTTTTATTTCTTGCTAAAAATGGTCATATCTCTACTTCTTCAAAACGCGCTCGCGTTATGAGAAAGTTGATTTTTTTATAGATTTATTTTCTCTCTCTTTGTCTATACCCTATACCCTAATTCTATATCTCTCCCCTCTCCCCTTATACCTTAATTATATCTCTCTACCCTTAACCCTTATACCCTCAACCCTAAACCCTAATTCTATCTCTCCCACCTCTACCCTTTACTCGTAACACTTATACCCTCTATCCTCTACCCTCTATCTCTCTCCCCTCTACCCTTTACCTATAACACTTATACCCTCTATCTCTGCCTCTATATCTCTCTGCTCCTCTCTCCTCTCCTCTCTCTCCTCTCCTCCCTCTCCTCCCTCCTACTCCCACTCCTCAGTCTCTCCCTCCTCCTCACCTCCCTCTCTCCCTCTCCCTCCCTTTGTCCCTCTCTCCCACTCTATCTCCTACTCTCCCTCTCCCTCCCTCTCTCCCACTCCCTCTATCTCTCCCTTAAACCATCTACCCTTTACCCTCTACCCTACACATTAAACCCTCAACCCTCAATTCTCAACCCTCAACCCTTAATCCCTCAACCCCTATACCCTCTACCCTATACATTAAACCCTCGACCCTAAACCTTCAACCATGTACCCTCAAACCATTACCCTAAACCCTAAACCCTCTACCCTAAACCATAAACCATCAACCCTAAACCATCAACCCTAAACCATTACACCCTAAACCTTAAACCCTCTACCCCCCTCTTTCTCTCCCTCTCTCCCTCTCTCCCA